>JAWPHD010008498.1:0-22500 GCA_037043455.1 Cyrtodaria siliqua | reverse complement strand
TTAAAAGTGTTTCCACTCCAGCGTGATACATCATATTTACAATTTGTTTTCCGTCAATACTTGTTGCCATTTTTTTATATTATTTTTTATATTATTTTTTTAAATAAATTATTAAAAATAATGAAACGGGTCTTTTGGTGCAACATTAACAGCCACAGGTTGCATAGGTTGCGTAGCAGATTTCTTGTTATAAATATACAAACCCAACCCAGCAATGCCTACTAATAAAACCAGACACGGTGGAATATAATTTTTGTATACGTTTATTTTGATTTCTGGTTCCTCTTCATCTATTGTTATTTTTGTTATTTCATCTTGCTCTGCGGCATCTTGCTTTGCAGCATCTTGCTTTGCAGCATCTTGCTCTGCAGCATCTTGCTCTGCGGCATCTTGCTTTGCAGCATCTTGCTCTGCAGCATCTTGCTCTGCGGCATCTTGCTTTGCAGCATCTTGCTTTGCAGCAGCATCCTGACGCTTTGCCTTTCTTGCCGCTGCTCCTTTTTTCCCAGCTTCTATTCTTTTTGGATTTTTTCTTTTTGTTGTTTAACCTCAACCGGTATAACTTCACTCTCTTGGTTCTCCATCATTTATATTATCTATATTTTTATTTTTATTAATATCAATATGTCTAACAGTTGTCAGTATTGCTGTAAATGGCGCTAAGCACATCCCATACCTGTAATACAACTCACAACAAGCACTTATCAAAGCATGATTAATAAATGGGTCTTCCTCCAAACCTTCTGTCAGTTTTGGTGGATTGGTTACATTAAAATATTTTGATACTCCCATCACATACAAGTTAATAAAAGAATTGCCTAAAGTCTTAGTCATGCTTGCCCCAACCCTTGCTTCTTATCTGAAGTAAAGTTTGTTAATTTCATCCGGGGGCATGCTATCTATATTCGTGAGTTGTATGTCTTTACCCAAATATTGACGGCTACCACCGCCAGCCACTATGGCTGATAATCTTTCTTTTTTTGTTTCTTGTTGCTTTGATTCATCTGGTTCCGTCTGTTCCGATATATTTTGTAATAGTTCTTCCGCATGCATTTTTATATAAGTAATCTTATTTTTTATCTTGAAATAAATATAAAATACAAAACAACCAGCTGCGATATTCATGCAACTAGTAATTGTTAGCATTGTTATTAATATTGCTATTTTTTTATAGCATTTTTAATTTGCTGCAAGCATTGCTTTTAACATTGCTACTTTGCTATGAGCAATGCGATAAGCATTACTATATTTCCCGATATTTTCATTATATTTTCATGTCAGTATTGCTATTAACTTGCTACTTTGCCGTTAGTATTACTAGTAGCAACAGTTGTAAAAAAAAAAAGGAATTATTCGACGGTATTATACCTGCGGATATTATGAAATAAATATATTTTGTAATAATAAAAAAATATTATATAAAAAAATGGATTTGAAAATGAAAACAATAACAGACGATAAGATTAGTGATTATGACAAAAATAAAATAGCACAGGAAATTCCTGTTACAAAAGATGATGTAAAATGTTGTATGAGTGTTTCAGATAATAATTTGTTACAAACGTACGCAAAATGTGCACAGGAAACGCCTGTAATTTCTGTGACAAAGGATGGCGTAGAATATTTTATATGTGAGCCAAGAAGGTATGTTTTACAAGCCCCGATATAACGTAAAAAGAAAAACATGGATAGTGCTGTTGTACCGGTATTGGTTGGTGCATTGGTTGCCGCATTGGCACTCTAATTTTTATTTTCCATGTTGGAAAAAAATATTCAACCCAATAACCAGTTGGTTGGTCAGTCCTCAAAATTAACTTGGAATATTTAGTCTTAGCTAAAGCTTTTCTTATTCTGGTTCTCTCTTCCAGCGTCGGAATAACATCATTTTCTCTCAAACAATTTTCATAACTATCTCTGTCTTTGGTGTAAAACATACACAACCATTTTGCTTGCTCCCGCAAATCTTTTAATACAGAATTATATCTCTGTGAAATGACCCACACTGCTTGTTTGGCGTGACGACCAGAGAATGCCAACTCTGATAACATATCTTTTTTCTTTTTTTTTTGTTTTTAATATTTTATTCAGACATCAAATGTATATCATTTATCATATTTAATTTACAGATAACAAAAGGGGAGAATTAAAGGGAACACATATACTTTGTTTAACACTTTACCACTCGCCAACTTTATAAAAGTATAAACAATAGACAAATATACAATATGAAAGCCTAATTGATCAACATATTTTGAACAATATTCCATCTTGCTTTGATATGATTTGACTTCAGTATGGGGTACATGTATGTTGAGTACAATTCAAGATTTCTAAAACGTTTTAGTTCTTCGATAAAGATTGCGACATTAGGTAGATATTTTTTCAATCTGCATGAGTTAATATATTTTTTGTAAATAATAAACATATATATATTATAATATCTGAAATTGAAGAGCATTCTGGGCCAAAAAGAATATTTTCGGGGTTCATTTCGACTGAGATTTCGCACTTGTCTCTTAATTGGTAAAATAAATATATTAAGATATTTTTTTACCACATGCAATCATAAAACAAATGAATCATTGTTTCTTTTGTGTTATTACAAAATGTACATAGTTCTGTTTCTGACAATCCGCATTTATATAGTCTCGCATTTGTAAACATAATTCTATGGAATATTTTGTATTGAAGGCTTTGAAGATATGCGTCATCAACTATACGGAAAGGTTGATTGTATAGAGTTTTCCAGCTATCTCTACTCAGAACATTGTAAAATCTGTGTTCCATTTTTGTTGTGAATTTGTAGGCAATTCTACTATAAGATTTATAAAGTCTGGATAAAACATTTTATTTATCTGTTTTGCATTTTTTAGTTTGTTTATGTTGTTATGTATCGGCTGTTCGAGTTTATCTTTATTTGTTATTATTGTTTTCCACTTTCTTGGAATTGCATTTACTAGTCCTAAATATGTCAAAAATGGAACTTGTATATCGAATTTATCCTAGAAGTCTTTAAACGGTAAGAACATACAGTTTTCGTTTACTATATCGTTAACAAAAAATATTCCTTTTTTACAAAATTCTTTATAAACACCATATCATTGTTTATTTTAATATTTATATTATAAAATAGTGGTTCAGATAAAATTTCTTCCGGCGTTGAGGTACTTTTCTTATCAATAAGTGCCCAGGACCTCAAAACACTCTTCCAGAAACTGTTCATATGTTCTGCTACCGTTAAAAGACCTTCTTTATGTAAATGCCATAACCTATATCCACCTATTTTCTCCAGATCATCTAAAATTAGGGTTCTCCATGGAGCAATTTTATCTGGATCTAAAATCTGTTTAATCCAAGATAATTTTAGAGACTGACTGAACAATTGAAAGAGTGGAAATGCTAGTCCTCCTTCTTCATGTGAGCTAACAACAACGTTTCTCTTACTTTTATCAGGTTTTCCACACCACACAAATTTGAACATCATATTTTGAATTTCATTATATATATGACCTGGAGGATCAGGCAGAACAGTTAAACATTGGATAATTATCGGTAGAACAAGTGTTTTAATTACCGTTGTTTTACCAAATAATAGAGAGGTTTCTGAAAGACCAATCGTTAATTATTTTTTTCATTTTTTCTATTTTATTATAAAAATTTTGAATGACATAATTTTCGTTTTGTAAATTGTAATATATGCCTAATATTTTAAACGTTCCCTCATGATTCCAGATTACTTCTTTATAAGTCTGTACTATTTCTCTACTACCTTCTTTGACCCAATCCATACGACTTGTGATTTTTCAAAATTAGCTTTTAACCCTGAACATAGTTGAAAGTTATCTATTATTTCAAGAGCTGAATTTAAAGATCTCTCATCGTCACTTAAAAATAATGAGGAATCATCTGCATACTGATTTATCAAATATTCGGAGTCCTTTATTTTTATTCCAATAACGTCATCCTGGTTTTTTAAAGCTGCACTTAAAAATTCTACACATATTATAAATAGATATGGATATAAGGGATCTCCTTGTCTCACGCCTCGGTGTATAGGAAAATACTCGGAGCAATGACCATTATTTAAAACACAGCTTGAATCATTATTGTATAAAGTGTTAAACCATTGCACTATTGATTCCCCAAAATTAAAGAATCGTAACGATTTCTCAATAAAACACCATTTAAGGGAGTCCAATGCTTTTTCAGAATCTAAAAGAACTAGGATTCCAGGTATATTCTCTTCCTCACATTTTTCTATTACATCTAGAATAAGTCTAGTACATTCTCCTATGTGCCTATCTTTCATAAATCCTAACTGACTTTCCGATATTAATTTAGGAAGAATTGTTTTAAATCGACGTGCAATTGTGGCAGAAGCAATTTTTGTATCTATATTTAATAGTGAAATTGGTCTCCAATTTTTCGAATAAAGTTTAGATTTACCGTCTTTAGGCAAACATGTTATAACTCCTTGTCTTTGTGTAACTGAAAGTGATTTAGAATAATAACTATCATTTAATGCATTAAGGAGGAAATCCGCAATATCAATCCAGAAGAATTTATAAAACTCGACAGAAAAAAAATCAAATCCCGGAGATTTATTATTTTTCATATCCTTTAACACATTCAAACATTCCTGTTTATTTAAGACCCCTTCTAATGTATCACTTTCCTCTTTGTTAATTGGTTTAAGAATGGATTATTTATATTAAAAAAGTCAGATTCTACTCTCTGATTTGCAGTCTGTAATCTGGAACTGTAAATATTTTTATAGTATAAATTGTGTTCCATTAAAATGTCCTTTATGTTGCTCGTTTCTGACCCATCATCTTTAACAATTTTCGGTATAAGTTTTTCTGTATATTGTCTTTTTCTAAATTACAAAAATATTTAGTTGACTTTTTTCCTTCTACTTTCCATTTTGCTTTTGCCCTTAAAGACACATTTCCCTGCTGATTGTAGTCGTTGAAAAGTCATGGATAGCATGCTTACTTCTCGCTGACTGATAACCACAGAGACATTATATTATGGCCCCATCACAGTTTTTTTCTTATCATTTACTATTACCTTAGTTTTTGATATAAGATATATTGTAAAAAAACACTAGATTGTTTATTATGGGGGAGAATATAGTCGCCGCTTTTTCCGTCCGTCCGTATGTGCGTCCGTGCTTCCGAGCATAACTCAAAAAGTATGCTTGATTAAAGTTCCTGTGAATGATAAGGATACTGAGACGGAGTGCAGTTCATAGGAACCATAACTCTAGCTTCAATATTTTTTTAATTATCTCCCCTTTTTGAAATTTTTTATCCGGAGCATAATAGAGTTCCGTACGGATTCATTTTGAATAAGGAAAGGTTATGAATGAATGAATATAAATACACTAAAAGGAAGCAGAACAGGAAATGTTCAAATCTGACCACAGAGTCACGATTTGAACAAACTTGGTAGATGACCATAACCTGAAGGTAAATGCAAAATATTAAACCTCTGGCTATTGTAGTTTCAGAGATGAATATTGTTGAAGTGTTTCCCTATATAAGTCTATGTTTAATATGTGACCACTGGGGCGGGTCCAAATTTGACCTCAGGGTCACCATTAGAACAAACTAGTTAGAGGACCATAAGACGATGTTACATGCAAAATATCACAGCTCTATATCTTGTATTTTTGCAGACGATGTTTTAAGATTTGCTAAATGAAACGGATAAGCCCCATTGCGGGGGGCATTTATGACCTCAGGTGCACCATTCGAACAAACATATAATGATGCTTCACATAAACTTGGGGTTGTCCGTGGTCGAGTGGTCTCAGACTTGAAATCACATGTCCCTCACAGCTGTGGGTTCGATTCCCCATGGGGCCACGACTGTTAAGTATGAGTATCAAGCTATCCAGCTTGCTTGCGGAACGTCGGTGGTTCTACTCAGGTGCGCGCCCGTGCACGAAAAATTGCCCGGGTTTGCACCTGGGGTCTTCCTCCACCAATAAAAAGCTGAAATGTCGCCAAATGACCTTAGCTGTTGGTGCAACTATAAAATCCAGTTTAATGAATACATATAAGATTTGATTGAATTCCGACAAACGGTTTCTGAGAAAAAGTCGTCAGAAGCAAAAGATAACGACGACGACGGACGACGGACAGACAACGGACGGACGACGGATGAAGAGTGATTCCAAAACATCACATTAAGCCTTCGGCTCAGGTGATCAAAAACACTGACAGATGACAACGATTTTCGAATTTTGAAGTCCCGATGAGTTTCTTGCATTTGAGATTTACTAAAAAATGGCAGAGAAGTAATTGATAATAGAGTATATTGTGCTAAAAATACAAAAACTATTAATTGTTAACACGGGTCTTTTAAAAAAATCCATCTATACATAGTTGTTTTAACATATATACAAGTGCACATAAAATGCAAAACGGTTATAATTTTTACTACATTATTACCGTATACACTCTTTATGGGACGGGCCTCATCCTTTGACAAAAAACTAATAATCTCAATTTTCTTGTGCAAATGTATTTCTAACAGCGATTTACAGTTACCTATATAAATTATCTCCCCCCCCACCCCCTCTCACCACCACCACCACCCCCCCCCCCGCCCCCCCCCCCCCCCCCCCCACAAATACAATAGGCTCGAAATGTGTCTTTAAAATAATCACTTTAATTTTTTCATCTCTTATTGTTTTTAATTCTACTGTTAATTGTTCTATTTCGTTTTCGACTGAAAGATCCGCATTTTCTAGTTTTGCGTATAATGCCTTTAATGTATTTTCAATATCCTGTTGTTTTGTGTCTTTTTTCTTTTTTTATATAGGACGCATATGAAATAGTTTTACCCCTTATCATCAACTTTAACGTTTCCCAAAATAACTGGTCGCTAACATTAAATTTAGTTTCCTGCACATATTCCTCATTTTGAACTTTATATTGATCTACCGTTTCACTGATTGTCATTTTTACAATATGTATATACTCGGGATCTGTCAGTAAACTGTTATTGAATTTCCATAAACCACGGCCCCTTGGCTGATCGATTAAAGGAAAAAATACTGATATAGGAGAATGGTCCGATTTATAACGTATGCCAATATTAGTATTCTCAACAAACATTTGCAGATCAGATGAAATAATGAAATAATCTAAGCGTGCCATTTTATTGTAAGGACCCCTCCATGTATATCTATTTTCATTTTCATTTTCTATTCTCCAAACATCATGTAAGTCTAAAGTTTCCATATTGTTTACGATCATTTCGTTTGACTTTGTATTGTTTTTGTGTTTATAATTATATGTGTTAATCTCATAATTTAAGGGTACGTTCCAATCACCACCAATGACTATAGATGAGTTATCGAAACTTTCAATTAAATTAAAGAAATCTTGAAAAAAACGTCGGTTTGTCCTCGCTAGGACCATATACTACAGATATTGCCATTCTCTGATCTTGAATAGTTATATCTAGAATTATATAGTTACCGTTTGGATCTATAATAGTATTATGGATTGTATAGCTAAAAGTATTTTTAAACAAAATTGAAGTGCCTCTACTAGCACTCGAGAAAGAACACAATTTAGCCTCAAAACCCCATTCACTCCTCCATTGGTTTTCTATTTCGTTTGTAGAATGCGTATCAACCAAAAATGTAACATCATACTCATCTCTACATCTTGAAAAAATGTCTGTACTTTTTATTTTATCGGAATACAAGCCCCTACAATTTAAACTTCCAAATTTGACATTACTCATTTAAAATAATAATCAATAAGTTGTTTGCGAGCAAGTATAAAGCGTTAATACATGGTTTACGATTTAAACTAAGATAATGTAAAACAAATCCCCAAAATATACCAATATACACTATAATCTCCGACATTTTCTGAAATTTATCCTTCCGCAGTCTCATACTTCACGTATGTGTCTATAGACAAAAACATTGTAACGGATCCATTTCGGTTGATATAATACACATTTAAATACAGACCAAATGCAAGACAGATTACAACCTATTAATACAACCTATTACTCCTACGCGATCTTCAGAGCATGACGTTTCCTTGTATTGGGCTAATAACAATAACTAAATTAAAATCAGAAATTATATTATGCTATTATTCGAGCTTATTTCTTTATCTTTTTCTCTAATCGCTCAGTACCAAAACTGTATATGGTGGTGTCATGCTCAAAAGAGTGCGTCGGCTATATAACGAAGTTACGTACTTTAAAAGAGAGAGAGAGAGAGAGAGAGAGAGAGAGAGTGAGAGAGAGAAAGAGGACATATTCAATAAAAACACCCTTCTTAATCTTAGCATATTTTGAAACAAAAACAGTTCGCCACACCCAGATACCCTAAATAAAACGCGTTATCTCACATATTCTGTGACGCCGCTAAATAGGTACACACATATAATCAAAATATTTATGAATAACCACTTTGCCTGCTATAAAACGAAAACAGCCAGTGCTCCACGCCAAATAACTACCACGAATAACACGTGATGCCGTTAACAGGCACGCACATACAATCAAAATATTTATTAATAACAACAAATGCTAATCGGGTATTTACCAATACATGTAGCAAATTGACAATTAATTATTTTAGTCAGGTTTTGCTTGCCGAAACGTCCTCTTCTTTCTTTTTCTTTGTTAATTCTTTTGTAGCGGTGCAATCATCAATGATGTATAGTGTGGGCTTGCCAGCATATTGTTTGAAAAATAAACGCAACAGTTCTTGTAGCATTTCTTTGCCGTTGCTAACGGGATTGACAATTATTATTTTTTTATCTCTTGGGTGTCTTACATCTCCTATCCTGGATCTATTTTTATAAGCCTCGTTCCACTCTGGCGTTGGACACAATATAATTATATGTTCAAAAACTCCAAGATACTCTTGTTCAAGTATGTCAAGAACAAACTCTGTTTTGCCGCAGCCTGTCTGACCACAGATAATGGCACTGTGTGGATATTTAGGATATTTAGTATCGTGATTCTTTGAATCTTCCCTCTTCGAAATTGATTTGCGCATCTTGTATTATATATAGATAAATATTTAAAGGTTGATCTGCATCTGCTTTTTTATTTATTAGTATCGTTATGCCTTCACTGCCGTTTTCTATTTTTCTTCCACTGCCGTATAATAAATTGTCATCACATGTTCTGAGGTCAAGCCACAAAGCGTATGATTTTGTTAAATAGCTCTCAAGAGAAACATTGGTAAAGTTTAAGTCCTTCGCCACTATGTCTGTCTCTTTGATTCTTTTTGATGTCAAGGCAAAATATTTGTTAATTTCATCCCAATGTTGATATGCCCTCATGCCCTGACTATATAACTGATTTGGCACGCCCTCTATTGTCATTTCAACCTTTTCAATCATTGGGTTGTAAAAGGATTCAGTGTGTGTTCTTTCTGGGTCTTCAAACAGCATTAAAATACCTTTCATGCTCCGTGCTGGTACATTAATGTTGATATTCCAAAGGGTATCTGATTTTTTTGCTATTATTTGTCTATGTCGCAAGATACGATCATACATAAATACTATCTTATCATTGGTTTGCTGTCTTATTTGTCTGGCTAATTCAGCATCACTAACTTTATCAAATTCCAAGCAGATATTTTATATTACATAATATGCATCAGCATCACTGCTTTTGATAACTTTGTTATAATCGTTAAAAGGTAATTCATATTCTAACCTACCACCAAGCCCCGCTTGATAAAATGGCATATGACTTTCTAACATTTCAAAGTCCAGTGGAATACAAAATCTATTTCCATAAGCTGCTGCTATAGCTTCATCTTCGGTGTCTGAGGAAGCATCTCCCGCACCAATTCTATATTTTAACATGTTTGCTTTACCAATGCCTTGGTAAGCTATGTTTACTCGTTTGGTAGGTCTTTTCCATAAATCTACATAACAATGATATATATCACTGTCATCTATTGACACGACTTCATCGCCACTTATTCTTATTGTAATTTTTTTCACAATTGTTCTACCCAAATTCTAATATAGAGTAGCATTGGCGTCTGTTCTGCTTTTAAGTTCTATTTCAAAGGCAAAACGAGCAGTACGTGGAACTATCACATCATTAGTACTTAGACTGGGAAATCTCACAAGCAGTTGCTTGTTTTGGTTTATTGTTGATGGATTATTAGTTATTACTACACTTGTGCGGATGCCCTTGGCACCATGAGGTTCTCTTAGTTTTCTATAAGGGTTGAGTTTGTTTCCGTAGGTTGACATTGTTTTTATTTTTTAAATATATATTTTAAAATTAAATAAAATAAACAATGGCTGAGGGCGGATTTGAATATGACAATCCTACGTTCGATCCAGATAATGTCGATGTCTTTATAAGTGAATTACTTGATGACGAACCAGCATTTATACAACCTGGCTCAGAATTCCAGAGACAAATTGTAAATGAAAATAATCATATTAATCAGCTTCAAGGAGAAGATAAAACAAAAAAACAGCTTACACAAAAAAGGTTGTAAGTAGATAAATTTGTTACTGAAGTTAATGCTGAGATCAGCGAAATTGATTATAAAGATGATTTTAGATTGGCTGAGGACGAAAACGGTAGAACAATGTTATATGCAGTTCAGCTGGGGATGGATAATGTTCCACTTACCTATTATAGGGGAAATAACCCAGACGAACCAATCAAGTTTTATAAGCTGGACACTTTAGTTAAAAAATATGGTGTTGACTTCGTAAAAAATACTTTAAAAAATTATGAATATTTAGTTCCACGTGACAGAAAGGCTCAGGGCAGGGCAGAATTAGCAGCCTTGGCAAAAACAAGAGATACCATCGCTGCAGAGAATATACCAATGCAAACTTTTTCAACAACTGAAGATGTACAAAATACAGTAGATGCTGTAAATACAATTGAGAGTGATTTAAGTAATATAATAGATGAAACTCATCCTAAAACTGCTGTTCAACCAGAAGGTCTAACACTGCGAGAGATACGAGGTTTAGATAAGAGATTGCAAAGCTTTCGTGGAGAAATTACTAATAATCTCTCAAAGCTCACTGAGCTTGATAAAGACATAACAAAAGAAAAACAAAAATTAGAACAGGTTAGCATCCCCGGGCAGGAGGATGAGTTTCAACAAGAGCGCACACGTGACAGAATAAAAAACTTCTTTTTTTTTTTTTTTAATATTTTATTCAGACATCAAATGTATATCAGTTATCATATATAATTTACAGATAACAAAAGGGGAGAATTAAAGGGAACATATATACTTTGTTTAACACTTTACCACTCGCCAACTTTATAAAAGTATAAACAATAGACAAATATACAATATGAAAGCCTAATTGATCAACATATTTTGAACAATATTCCATCTTGCTTTGATATGATTTGACTTCAGTATGGGGTACATGTATGGTGAGTACAATTCAAGATTTCTAGAACGTTTTAGTTCTTCGATAAAGATTGCGACATTAGGTAGACATTTTTTCAATCTGCATGATTTAATATATTTTTTGTAAATAAGTAAACATATATATATTATAATATCTGAAATTGAAGAGCATTCTGGGCCAAAAAGAATATTTTCGGGGTTCATTTCGGCTGAGATTTCGCACTTGTCTCTTAATTGGTAAAATAAATATATTAAGACATTTTTTGACCACATGCAATCATAAAACAAATGAGTCATTGTTTCTTTTGTGTTATTACAAAATGTACATAGTTCTGTTTCTGACAATCCGCATTTATATAGTCTCGCATTTGTAAACACAATTCTATGGAATATTTTGTATTGAAGGCTTTGAAGATATGCATCATCAACTATACGGAAAGGTTGATTGTATAGAGTTTTCCAGCTATCTCTACTCAGAACCTTGTTAAAATCTGTGTTCCATTTTTGTTGTGAATTTGTAGGCAATTCTACTATAAGATTTAATAAGTCTGGATACAACATTTTATTTATCTGTTTTGCTTTTTTTAGTTTGTTTATGTTGTTATGTATCGGCTGTTCGAGTTTATTTTTATTTGTTATTATTGTTTCCACTTTCTTGGAATTGCATTTACTAGTCCTAAATATGTCAAAAATGGAACATGTATATCGAATTTATCCGAGAAGTCTTCAAACGGTAAGAACATACAGTTTTCGTTTACTATATCGTTAACAAAAAATATTCCTTTTTTACAAAATTGTTTATAAAACACCATATCATTGTTTATTTTAATATTTATATTATAAAATAGAGGTTTAGATAAAATTTCTTCCGGCGTTGAGGTACTTTTTTTATTAATAAGTGCCCAGGACCTCAAAACACTCTTCCAGAAACTGTTCATATGTTCTGCTACCATTAAAATACCTTCTTTATGTAAATGCCATAACCTATATCTACCTATTTTCTCCAGATCATCTAAAATTAGGGTTTTCCATGTAGCAAATTTATATGGATCTAAAATCTTTTTAATCCAAGATAATTTTAGAGACTGACTGAACAATTTAATGTGGAAATGCTAGTCCTTCTTCTTCATGTGAGCTAACAACAACGTTTCTCTTAATTTTATCAGGTTTTCCACACCACAAAAATGTGAACATCATATTTTGAATTTCATTATATATATGATATGGAGGATCAGGCAGAACAGTTAAACATTGGATAATTATCGGGAGAACAAGTGTTTTAATTAACGTTGTTTAACCAATAATAGAGAGGTTTCTGAAAGACCAATCGTTAATTATTTTTTTCATTTTTTCTATTTTATTATAAAGATTTTGAATGACATAATTTTCGTTTTGTAAATTGTAATATATGCCTAATATTTTAAACGTTCCCTCATGGTTCCATATTACTTCTTTATAAGTCTGTACTACTTCTCTACTACCCTTCTTTGACCAAATCCATACAACTTGTGATTTTTCAAAATTAGCTTTTAACCCTGAACATAGTTGAAATGTATTTATTATTTCAAGAGCTGAATTTAAAGATCTCTCATCGTCACTTAAAAATAATGAGGAATCATCTGCCTACTGCTTTATCAAATATTCGGAGTCCTTTATTTTTATTCCAATAACGTCATCCTGGATTTTTAAAGCTGCACTTAAAAATTCTACACATATTATAAATAGATATGGAGATAAAGGATCTCCTTGTCTCACGCCTCGGTGTATAGGAAAATACTCTGAGCAATGACCATTATTTAAAACACAGCTTGAAACATTATTGTATAAAGTGTTAAACCACTGCACTATTGATTCCCCAAAATTAAAGAAACGTAACGCTTTCTCAATAAAACACCATTCAAGGGAGTCAAATGCTTTTTCAAAATCTAAAAGAACTAGGATTCCAGGTATATTCTCTTCCTCACATTTTTCTATTACATCTAGAATAAGTCTAGTACATTCTCCTATGTGCCTATCTCTCATAAATCCTAACTGACTTTCCGATATTAATTTAGGAATAATTGTTTTAAACAAAATTGAAGTGCCTCTACTAGCACTCGAGAAAGAACAAAATTTAGCCTCAAAACCCCATTCACTCCTCCATTGATTTTCTATTTCTTTTGTAGAATGCGTATCAACCAAAAATGTAACATCATACTCATCTCTACATCTTAAAAAAATGTCTGTCCTTTTTATTTTATCGGAATACAAGCCCCTACAATTTAAACTTCCAAATTTGACATTACTCATTTAAAATAATAATCAATAAGTTGTTTGCGAGCAAGTATAAATCGTTAATACATGGTTTACAATTTAAACTAAGATAATGTAAAACGAATCCCCAAAATATACCAATATACACTATAATCTCCGACATTTTCTGAAATTTATCCTTCCGCAGTCTCATACTTCACGTATGTGTCTATAGACAAAAACATTGTAACGGATCCATTTCGGTTGATATAATACACATTTAAGTACAGACCAAATGCAAGACAGATTACAACCTATTAATACAACCTATTACTCCTACGCGATCTTCAGAGCATGACGTTTCCTTGTATTGGGCTAATATCAATAACTAAATTAAAATCAGAAATTATATTATGCTATTATTCGAGCTTATTTCTTTATCTTTTTCTCTAATCGCGCAGTACCGAAACTGTATATTGTGGTTTCATGCTCAAAAGAGTGCGTCGGCTATATAACGAAGTTACGTACTTTAAAAGAGAGAGAGAGAGAGAGAGAGGGAGAGAGAGAGAGAGAGAGAGAGAGAGAAAGAGGACATATTCAATAAAAACACCCTTCTTAATCTTAGCATATTTTGAAACAAGAACAGTTCGCCACACCCAGATACCCTAAATAAAACGCGTTATCTCACATATCATGTGATGCCGCTAAATAGGTACACGCATATAATCACAATATTTATTAATAACCACTTTGCCTACTATAAATGGAAAACTGCCAGTGCTCCACGCCCAGATAACTACCACGAATAACACGTGATGCCGTTAAAAGGCACGCACATACAATCAAAATATTTATTAATAACAACAAATGCTAATCGGGTATTTACCAATACATGTAGCAAATTGACAATGAATGTTAGTCAGGTTTTGCTTGCCGAAACGTCCTCTTCTTTCAATTTACAAAGATTGTCATGTTAATGCACAGATACTAAATCTGTAAAATACTAAAGACAACCAAAACGTACTCAATACGTACACACATGACCGAGTTATAACAACAACGTTTCACCGAGCCTCCTGAATAAATTAAATTTAAGTTTTGTGATTGGTTACCTCGATTTCACAAAGTCTCCTCAATACATTATTACGTCTTCTGATTGGTTGTATATCGTACACAGAATTTAAGTCGAGTATTTTTACTATCGCCACGTGGTATTGTTTACTAACAAATAGTGATATATAAACTATTTGGAATGCATCAAACTTACTCGATTCAACATGCCTTGCCTATGTAGAACTAAGTATATCGGTTCTAGGCAGATTAATTGATGGGGATGGGTCTGGGGGAGCGGGAATAATACACAAGATGGCAAGAAAAAGAAGAGAGTTTATGGTATCACAAAAAAAGACGCATAAAATAAACAGCTCACATATAGTATTAAGATACCAAGAAAGCACATATCGTATTGCTCATATTTTACAAATGTTATATGTGTTCTGCCATGTTTTCCCATACATATACATATACATATACATATACACATACACATATATATACATATGCATACACACATACATATACATATCCATACCCATTTACATACACATATATAATCAACAGAATCGTTAGTACAGATTGAAACACAATTTAACTTCCAAATGATTGATGGTCTCGTTTTTTGTTTGCAAAAATACTTATCTAAATTAAATCAACATAGATTGTCCACACTGCTTGAAAAGCAGTTCACCAGTTTTTTTGTTTTTTTCAACACATGTATCAAAGTAAACGTTAATGCTTTTGCTTCAACTCAACAAACGGAAAGTCACGCACATAAATGAGCTTGCACTTGCGTATTTCCACCATTGCATGTTTCTACGTTTGGTCAAAAGTTCCGCTCTTCGCTTGGCTATTTCCGTCGGCAAATCCGGTACAACGCTATTCCCCGATCCTGCCTTTAGATTCCTCATCGTTGATTCTAGGACATGGTCCCTGTCGATAAGACTATTAAATCGAACAATGATGTTCTTGCGACCAACATCCCCGGTCGGCAACCGATGAATCGCTTGGAAAAGCATGTTCTTAACCCGTTCTTTGTCAATCTTAAGTTCCTCAAACATAAAGGATCGAACTTTGTTACTCGTAATCGTAGCCGTCTCGTAGCTGTCTGTCCCTTCAACGCCTCGCACAACGAGATTCCATTTACGGCCCCATAGTTCTAGTTTCAGTCTTTCATGTTTCATCTCCTCAATTTTAGCTTCGATATTGGGGATTGTTTTTTCATGTAGATTGCGAAACTCATCATTTGTGTACTCAACGAACGCCTCGATAGTCTGTACTTTATTCTCAATGTCCGAAATATTGGACTTTACAGATTCTAACTTTCCATCAATTCGGTTTTCCAAGTTTACATGCAGTTTCGCAAAGCAGGACGCTATATCAGAAAAATCCTTGCACACATATGTATCTGCCAAAGATTTTACACGTTTATCTTCATCGTTCATTACCGGTGTATAACTGCTGTTCGACATATTGTATATTGACCCTTGTGTAAAGTGGGAAATATATTTAGCGTACACCGCGTGCACCTCGTGTACCTCGTGTAAACGTCTGGCCACACTATTAATCGTCTAAAACTGTTTATTCTTCAACTGTTGAAAAACTTTTAACTTACATTTGTTTCCGTAGATATTTAATTCCACACCACTATAATTTTATCCTAAATTTAGATCCGTTACACTCAATAAATCGTTTTTTTTTCTGACCGACACAAACCCACGTTTAGTACTCCGCCATTGCTAACCGGAAGTTCTGAGAATAAAAAACTTAGAAGATGAAAAAAGTGCGCGACTTGAAGTAGCGAGTGAGAACAAAGAAGCATTACGCAGTCAAATAAACAGAATAAAAGAAACTATAAATAAGGTGTTAAAAGAAGACACAACACTGGGTGAGAGAATAATAACATTATTCAGAGAGCAAGGTATTACTATTATTAGTATTTTGACTGCCTTTGGTATGATTATTGGGGTATTAGTTGAGACCATTATTCCTACATCAAGTGCTGCGCCAACTCCAACTCCAAAGCCTGATCCATCAAGTGTCAAGGACTGGATAAAAAAACAACTACTTAATCTTGATAAACTTCTTGCCAACCTAGCTGGTAAAGCTGCTGCAGCACTTCCAGGAGTTATTGGTGCAATAGTACCATGGCTTTTATCTGCAACAGGTAATGTTATTAATTGGCTTGGTAACAATCTATGGGCTTTGCTTATGTTTGTTTCCGGGTTGTTATATGTGGCAGCTAAAGAGTGGTTCAGTAAATCTCGTAAATAAGTAATGCAGCAAAACCTATTACTATAGTACCAACAATTATAGTTGTTTTGTTATCTTCGTGTTCAATCGCTATTTTTTGTATTTCTGGTGGGTTATGCTTCACAGTTTTATGTATTGATGATTTATCAAAGTCCGGCAGAAATGTTTTTGTTGTGGTGCCTTGAAAAGGTTGAACACTTTTTGGCGGTACTGGTTTTATATTTACATCATTATTCAATCCTAATGCTTGTGCATCGGTTGCTATTACAATTTCATTATTGTAGTCTTGTATTGTTCCAATTCTTAATTCCATGTCACTCGGAGACATGTACAATTCACTTCCATAAACAAAATTTACTTCACTTCTTGCATATTTTAGGGTGTTTTCATATCTTGAAATTTGACTGGGCAAGTCGATGGGGCTATTTATTGCGTCCTCTACATTTGCCAGAAATTGTTATTGTGCATCAAATGCCGTTCCAGTTCCAAGTATATCTGTTCTTGTTTGCGGTTGTGAGCCAAGAATTGCCCAGCAGTATGTTTCTTATGCTGTCATTGATTCTTTCTACTCCTGCCCTTGTAAATCCAGATAAACCATCTAGTATAACAGTAGACCAACTACTATCAGCTCAGATCCTTGTGCAATGTAATCAATGTGATATGTTTTATCGCTCTCATAGACTGTAAAACTCATCGTTTTGTTGTCGTATACAGTATTTATCAAAGGATGATAACCAATATTTGTCCAGTAATTATAAATTGTTCCTAGACCATCATTATAGCTTTGTTTCTGTCTCCAGTCCGAATTTAAGTCAACGTTAAACTCCTTGCATATTCTCTCGTATGCGTTTCGGTTATATGTGTTATTAAACACATTCCAATTTGAGTCTTGCGGCATTGCTACACTCATCTCAAATAATATTCTTCTGACTTGGTAATAGACATGAAATCGAAATAACGAACCAACCAGGGCATCAGCTTTTAGATGATTGTTGAAATCAATGCCACGTCCAGTTGTCGCACACCAAATAGCAAAATTCAACTGATTCTGCCAAAATAACATCCAATCTGTTTTCCAGCTTTGGACTATTACATCTGATTTAACGTATGGAAGTTTGTATTTTTCAAAGACATTGGGAAATGATGCTTTAAAGCCTTTACCGTTTGATGTAATGACTATGTTTTGATTTATTATATCTATTACTTTTTTGCTGAAAGTACTTAAATTATGGTGAGCATCTGAGCTATATTTAAATTCTTTAGAAATCATTTTTATTTGTATTTTTATATATATTAAAAAAAATGTTTCATACAATTTCAAACATATACGGTTCTATTAGCTTACAACAGTATATCGATAATAGAAATGGAGATAAGCGCGATGGATTAAAATGTTTTACATACACTATAGGTTGTTATAATATTATTCATGAAGTCATAAAGACAAGAAACCCAGAAAAAA
The DNA here is from genome assembly GCA_037043455.1 of Cyrtodaria siliqua. Classification (NCBI taxonomy): domain Eukaryota; kingdom Metazoa; phylum Mollusca; class Bivalvia; order Adapedonta; family Hiatellidae; genus Cyrtodaria; species Cyrtodaria siliqua. The sequence continues at coordinate 4,096 of JAWPHD010008498.1, read as the reverse complement.
AAAACATATAGGAGGTGGACTTTATAACTTTGAACAGTTGGCAGAATAGTTTAAATTGCTAAATGAAAATATTACCTTGGACATTGTTGTCCAAAGTGCTGCAGCCATTTTAGATACGCCAACAGAGACACGATTATCAAGCGGTCTTTCAAAAATGCTGGGATTTGAGGACAGGGAATGGTTAAAAGGTCCTCGTAATGGAGATCACCCAATTGATTTAGCTCCTTATAAACAGCTATATGTTCATTTGAAGCAAGTTAATACGAGTAGTAATTATTTCAATGGTGCACCAAGCACTATTATAAGGGTTATACCTGTAGTAAATAAGCAGTCTGGAGATATAGTATATACAAGTTTGTATCCTGAATATCACTGTCTTTCAAATGGTGCAATTACTGAATTGACAATAGAAGTTAGAGATGAGCATGGCAGCAAGATAGATAATCACGGCTTGCCTATGAGTTGTGTTTTAGAATTTATTTAAAAAATATATTTTTATACAAAAATCAATGAGTATATTTGGACCACCAAGCCCTAAAAAAACAGAAGACTTAGAGGCTTTGATAAATAAGGTTCAAGATTTATATAGGCGAGTTGTGCCTTTTGTTAACCAGTTTAATCATTTGAAAAATAGAGTTGATAATCTTAAATATGGGATTATAACAATATTTGCGGAGGCTAAGGGCCCACTTGTGTTGAATAGAATACTCTCATTTGGTAACGGTGGGGCAGAAACAAATGTGGGGCATGTAATGACACGCCGTGGACGGATTATGGGAATAGGTTTAGCAAGTTACCGATTAGTTGGTGACGTATCTGTAATAGTTTCTGTCAATGGTGTTGAACAACCAAATTATGGCATAACGCTTCACATCATCCCACGCAATCATGATAACTTTGATAGACCTTTAGATATTGGTACTGGTTCTGTTGTTAACTTTGTATGCACGGTTGCTAACGCTACCGCTATAAATACGGTGGCATCATTATTAATTGATTAATTTAATTTTTTATTAATAAATAAAAAAATGAAGCAACCGACAGCACCAAGTTTATATCCTGATTTGCCGAAGACGGACAAAATTATAGATTACAAAAGATTTCAGAAATTGAAAAAAAGTTAATTACAGAATTGACACTAATGGAATTGACACTACCTTAATATCTGCAGGTGTTATTATGGCTGGGATTGGATTTGTTGTTCCAGTTGTGTTACCTTTGGAAATAGCAGCAATAGTATGTGGAGCTTCAGGTGTTTGTATTAATTTGATCAGACGCAAGCTTAATGCAAAAGCTCAAAAACATCATAAAATAAAAACTTTGGCAGAGTCTTAGCTGAATAGCATAAAAAATTTGATATCAAAACCATTGAGTGATGCACAGATATCTGAGCAAGAGTTTAAGTTGATTTTGGATGAGTTGGATAAATATTATAGTTTAAAACAGGACACCAAACAAAACAATCTTGAAATTAGTGAAGTTCAAAAAAAAGAACTAGTGGAGCAGGGAAAAAAGGAAGCAATGACAACCTTACAAAAAAAGTCTAAAAAGTGTGTCATGAATTTTTTTAGTAATGTGTATGAGTATGATCCACCACCTTTGTATTCAAGGTCGGAAAATTGTTAATTTGAGTAAAATTTTAATAACAAATCAACAAATTTGTTTTCTTTTAAAGAAACATTTTATTTTTGGGGGTGTAATTTTGATAACTATTAAAAACAAGAGGCCCAAGAGGGCCTGTGAACGCTCTACTGGCTGTTATACCATTGATGAACCGAGTCGTACTACATGGTGTCTAGACCCTGTGTGACCCATTTTCGAACTTTAGCAAGCTATAATTGAGACAAATATTCTGACAAAATTGCATCAAGATCGGGTCAAAAATTTGGCCTCTAGAGTGTACACACGTTTTTTCCAAAGTTTGACCTAGTGACCTAGTTTTTAACACCATGTGATCCATTTTTGAACTTGACCAAGATATAATTAAGACAAACATTTTGACAGAGTGTACACAAGGTTTTTCCAATATTTGACCTAGTGACCTAGTTTTTAACCCCATGTGACCCATTTTCAAACTTGACCAAGATATAATTAAGACAAACATTCTGACAAAGTTGCATCAAGATTGGGTCAAAAATATGGCCTCTAGAGTGTACACAAAGTTTTTCCAATATTTGACCTAGTGACCTAGTTTTTAACTGCATGTGACCCATTTCTGAACTTGATCAAGATATAATTAAGATAAACAATTTGACAAAATTTCATCAAGATTGGGTAACAAATATGACCTCTAGAGTGTACACAAGTTTTTTTTAAGTATTTGACCTAGTGACCTAGTTTTTGACCCCACATGACCCATTTTTGAACTTGACCGAGATTTCATTGAGACAAACATTCTGACAAAGTTTCATCAAGATTGGGTCAAAAATATGGCCTCTAGAGTGTACACACGGTTTTTCCAAAGTTTGACCTAGTGACCTAGTTTTTAACACCATGTGACCCATTTTTAAACTTGACCAAGATATAATTAAGACAAACATTTTGACAAAGTTTCATCAAGATTGGGTCAGAAATATGGCTTCTAGAGTGTACACAAGGTTTTTCAAGTATTTGACCTAGTGACCTAGTTTTTAACCCCATGTGACCCATTTTCAAACTTGACCAAGATATAATAAACAAACATTCTGACAAAGTTGCATCAAGCTCGGGTCAAAAATATGGCCTCTAGAGTGTACACAAGGTTTTTCCAATATTTGACCTAGTGACCTAGTTTTTAACTTCATGTGACCCATTTTCGAACTTGATCAAGATATAATTAAGATAAACAATTTGACAACGTTTCATCAAGATTAGGTAACAAATATGACCTCTAGAGTGTACACAAGTTTTTTCAAGTATCTGACCTGGTGACCTAGTTTTTGACCCCACATGACCCATTTTTGAACTTGACCGAGATTTCATTAAGACAAACATTCTGACAAAGTTTCATCAAGATTGGGTCAGAAATACGGCTTCTAGAGTGTACACAAGGTTTTTCAAGTATTTGACCTAGTGACCTAGTTTTTAACCCCATGTGACCCATTTTCAAACTTGACCAAGATATAATTAAGACAAACATTTTGACAAAGTTTCATCAAGATTGGGTCAGAAATACAGCTTCTAGAGTGTACACAAGGTTTTTCAAGTATTTGACCTAGTGACCTAGTTTTTAACCCCATGAGACCCATTTTCAAACTTGACCAAGATATAATTAAGACTAACATTCTGACAAAGTTGCATCAAGCTCGGGTCAAAAATATGGCCTTTAGAGTGTACACAAGGTTTTTCCACTATTTGACCTAGTGACCTAGTTTTTGACCCCACATGACCCATTTTCGAACTTGACCGAGATTTCATTGAGACAAACATTCTGACAAAGTTTCATGATGATTGCATCAGAAATGTGGCCTTTAGAGTGTACACAAGCAAAGGTTAACGGACGGACGACGGACGACGGACAACGGACGGACGGACGACGGAAGACGGACAACACACCATCCCATAAGCTCTGCTGGCCCTTGGCCAGTAGAGCTAAAAATTAAACTTGCAATCTTCACTACCCCTATTTTAAAAAAAGTTTTAAAATCAAGTAAATCACAGTGTGATTTATTATCTATGTATTTTGGGGTCGTTCTGCTGTAATTTGAGGTAAAAAAAGTATAAACGCAGAACGCCCAAAATACATATATATACTACTTCTACTGTAATAATAATAATAATATTAATGATACTACTACTACTGCTACTACTACTACTACTACTACTACTACTACTACTACTACTACTACTTCTACTACTACTACCACTAGTAATAATAATAATAATAATAAATAAAAAATAAAGATTATGATACTACTACTACTACTACTACTACTACTACTACTACTACTACTACTACTACTACTACTACTACTATTACTACTACTACTAATAATAATAATATTAATAATAATAATAATAATAATAATAATAATAATAACAATAATGAGACTACTACCGCTACTACTACTACTACTACTACTACTACAACTTCTACTACTTCTACTAGTACTACTAC
>JAWPHD010008497.1:0-114490 GCA_037043455.1 Cyrtodaria siliqua | reverse complement strand
GTGTGTTGGTAGGGTTGTGTTGTTGTTAGGGGGTTTAGGGGAGATGGGGGGGTGTGGTATGTGTGTATGGGGTGGTAGTATTGTATTGGAAGGTGTTGGGGTTGTGGGGTGAGGGTTTGGGGGGGGATGGTTGGGGGTTTGTTGAAGGATGGGATGATGATGATTGATGGGGGGGGGAGATATTGTGTAATTGGGTGGGAGTAGGAAGGGTTTTATATGGATGGATGGAGGGGGGGTTGTAGGGGGGGTGTGATGTGGGGATTGTGAGTGTGTTTGTTGATTGTTATTGGTTGGGGGTTATTGGTGGGGGGTTGTATGGAGGGGGATGGGAGGGGGGGAGGGAGGGGGAGGGTGGATTTGGGTTGAGATGTTAGAAGGTGTTGAGTAGGTAATAGGAAGGATGTGTGGATGGGGAATTTAAGTGGGAAGTTTTGTTTATTGTGGGAGTGTTTGTTGTATGGAGTGTGGGGATGGTGGGTTTGAGTAATAGGGGGGGGTGTTTTGTTTGATTGAGTTTGAGAGGTTGTGATTAGAGGGGGGGGGGGTAAGATATGGTAGAATTTATGAGGGGAAAATAGTTGAGATTAAGTGGTGGTGTAGAATGGTTATAAGATAGTTAGAGGAATATGAGAAGGGGATTTGGAGTGGTAGTGTAAGGAGTAGATGATGGGAAATGGATGATTGAGTAATTATAAGTTTGTTTTGTTTATAAGGTTTTGTTGGTTGTTAGGTGTTTGTTGTGTTGTTTTTTAGATGGGTTTGGGTTTTGGGGTGGGTGTTATGGGGATATGTGTGTGGTTATTGGAGTGTAAGATTATAAGGGTAGGTGGAGTGGGGTGAAGGAAAGTATAGGAGTAAGGAAGAGGGTTGATAAGTGGAGGGAGGGAGATGGATAGGGGAGAGGGGGAGGGGATGGGGGTTTGATATAAGAGAGGGAGTGTAGGGAGGAGGGATGGGAGGGGAGGGGGGAGGTAAGGTTATGAGAATAGGAAGGGGGGTTAAGTATTTGTATAGGGTTATTTATTGGTTATGTTTTGGGGTAGTTGGGGGTTGTGTGGTTTTGGTTATTTGTGTGTTAGATTTGTGGTTGTTGGGGATTGTGGAATTTGTTATTTGGGGATGATGTTTTTAGAAGAGTTAAATTAAGTCTAATAGTAAGCTATTGTGGAGGTACACATTGGTATTAATGGAGGGTCAGTGATAGTTAGTCAGGGGTTCTGATGGATAGTGTTTCAGGCTGGTCGTCTACCCGATCATCTGGCGGCGGCTTAATTTTACAGTGCTAGGACGTATACATATTTACAGTCATTTTATTTATCTAATTTTATTTATTTATTAATTTCACATGCTATTGAAATCTTTATTTCATTTATTTATCAAGTTTACATATTACTGAAATCTTGAATAGGTGCCACCTGATTCTTCTATACCTTTCGTGAATGACGTGAGGTTCTGCGTACGACCTTTCTGCTAGGAATGAACGAGCAGCCACCGTGTCAACCGGAGAAGTTCATGGTAAAATCACCGAAAGGCACCGACTCTTCAGCGTCAACCTCCGCATCGTCATTCTAAAAGAAAACATAGTCATATTCGAAAGTGTTATCAATTAACAAATTTAATTTTTAAACATACAGCTGCACAACTATTGCCAGACAATTGATAAATCTTATTCTCGCTTTTCACATATATTGCAATTTGTGAATTGTATATATCTATTGTTTATTGATTTCGATTTAAATAAACATAAACAAAACATGGCCGAAGAACTTTAAGTTAAGGTCAGCAATGATTACCTCGGACATCGAGACTGAAACATCATCGTCAATTTTCTCATCGTCAACCTGCTCATCATCGTCAATTCTCTCATCGTCAACTGCAACATCATCGTCATTCTAAAGAAAACATGGTCATATTGCTCAAAACTTTAACAGGTGTTCTGGTCATATAATAATGCATATGTGCTGATTAAAATTATAGGTTCATTGATGGGTTCTTACAATACCTGTGATTGAATATACTTAAAATGGATTATAAGTTGGTAACTCTTAATTCGACGCTCCAGTTTATTTAAAAAAAAATAATTCATTCCAAGATTATGTATCAGAATATCCAGCCTTTACAATTTATTGCATTGATATTTTATTTCTACAATGATTACCTCGGACATAGGCGCTTCTAGTGCGGGAATCTGCTCGGCACAGGACTTACAAATGAAGTTCAGTTCGATTCTTAGCCCCCCTAGTCGGTGGTGGGGTGATAAGAATCAACCGACTGCTCGTTACTTAGCAGAGGGGTAGGACCCCCCTGAAATGTAACCCACCTGTTGACCGTGGGTGGCGACCCGTGTCGTTGGAGAAGGGAGTCCTGGTGGTTGAGTGGCGTGGAGATCTGGTAGTTACCTCCACGTTGCAACACACCACTTTGGTCCGGACTTCAACTAGACGGGCGGTCAGATTTGGCCCGATCTGATCAATCGGTTTGTCACGCCAGCTATAAAAGATCCGACCTTATTATTCAGACAGTACCAGTACACTGTATCCTACTTACCTTTTATATTGTTCTACTTTAAACATTATATACATAGGGTCTTTTATGGCGGTGGCGCACGGGCTAATCATGTATTTCAAAACGCTAAATGGCTATACTTGTGCCACTTTTTAAGCGGAACATAAGTGCCTCTTTGACTTTTTAGTTAAGGGGTTATGTCCGCTGGGTGGTATGGGGGGTCTGATGCGTTAGCTTTATATGAGTATACCTTCTACGTATTCTTGGCATTTTGACTGTTGGATATCCACAGCAAATGTCCCCTTGTTGGACTCCGAGGTGGGTGAGAAGCGTGGAAGATGAATTCTTAACGCCAATCATGGCATCACAAAACGCACACACTACGAACAAACGGAAAAAAACAGAACATGAATCTGATACTGAGGAACCAGTGATCAACCAGTCCTTTCCTCGTTTTCTTATCATCGAATCAGAACACGGGGAAAGACCTGTTGCAGATATGTCACCTTTTGCCATTCAAAAAACTGTCCAATCCATCGCTGGACATGTCAAACAAATTAAAAAATTAAAAAACAAAACTCTTCTAATTGAAACGGAAAAAAAATCCCACTGATAATTTATTAACAATTACTGAAATTCTAAACACAAAAGTAAAATGCTACCCTCACTACTCTATGAATATCTCCAAAGGCGTCATCAGGTGCCCGGATCTCTCCGGAGTACCTGAAGACGAAATTATTCACGAGCTTGCGCCACAGTTGGTAACTGCAGCTCGCCGAATAACCATCAAGAGGAATGACAAAATTATTAGTACAAATACTATCATACTCACATTTGCAACACCAGTCTTACCAAAAACAATAAAGGTGGCATATCTGCAATTGCATGTTGATGCCTACATTCCAAACCCGTTACGGTGCAGAATAGGGCATACACGTTATACTCATTCATATTTATTACAAGGTGAGCAATTACCAGAATGTATACCCTGCTTTGCACCGTTAACGGTCAAACATATATTACTTGAATGTGTAGACTTTGATCCTATGCGTCAAAGGTACTACAATGTTAATACAGTGAAGTAAGAAGAGAGTGAATGGTGACCCGTAATGGAGATATAGCGCAGCTGACTGAAATCTCGTATGGCTTCGAGAAGTGGAAGGAACCTCGTTTTAGCGGTAAACTTTTCTGAATATCCGCCATTTTGTTTCCATCGGTGAAGTGCTCTGCTTTGTGAAATTGTAAAATATTTGACTGTTTTGCATTATTAGGTCATCTTACTTCACAGAACTTGTTTGTTGTTATATTACTAATAGTTGATATTGACATTTTGGGTATTTTTACGTTACTTTACAGTGAATTGATTGATATAAAATAAAATGCACAAATTGTTGGTCGGCCGTGTTCGTTAAAGTATTGTTTATCAGAGATGTCGAGATGGCGCAAATCCGCTATACATTTGTTTGTTTTAATTAATTCCTCAAAAATAAACAGCTCGCCGTCGAAAACTGTGATTGTAAAATGTAGTGGTCCACTTTTTTTATGCAAAACTCCTTTATTTTATCTAATAATTCGTGTTAAACTGTTAAAGACTGCATAGATATCGATCAGCATGGCCGATTCTAGCCAATGCCGATTAAATGCACCCTTTTGTACTTCTCTATTCATTTGTTTGTTTTATTTAATTCCTAGAAAATAGACAGCTCGCTGTCGAGAAGTATGATTGAAGAATGTAGTGGTACACTTTTTGTTATGCAAAAACCATAATTTTGTCTAATAATTTGTCTTAACAACTGCATAGATATCGCACAAAACGACCATACATGCCGATTCCATCCAATGACTATGAAATGCCATCTTGTTTGACTTCGCTATACATTTTTTTGTTTTAGCTAATTCCTAGGAAATAGACAGCTCGTTGTCAAGAAATATAATTGACGGATGTAGTGGTACACTTTTTGTTATGTAAAAACCTTAATTTTGTCTAATATTTTGTCTTAAAGACGACATAGAGTGTCGACCAAAACGGCCATACATGGCCGATTCTAGCCAACGACGATGCTGTAGGAATCCGCTTTAGATTTAATATAGATTTAATTTTAGTAAATCCTCCAATAAAATCACCTCGCTGTCGAGAAATATGATTAAAGAATGTAGTGGTACACTTTTTGTTTATGTAAACGCTTTAATTATGTTTTAAAAACTCTTATTCAACCCATCTGTGTTGGTGCTCTTTTGGTTAATTAAATGTCCTTTCCATCAGTTGAACAACGAACAACAACTGTATGTATCAATTAAGCGCTTTCCAATGCATTTCACCATACGCGTCCTGGAGATAGTATTTTTTTTTACTATAAGGTCTCAAACCCATATGGCCTACATAGATATATAATCATGCAAAAAACAGTTAACTGAAGCGGCGCTAACGCAGGGTTTTATGGCAGTTGTTTATTGCGATCAAAAGATAAAAGGGTTTCTCCAATCATAATTATACGGTGCCCCGTGGCTAATTGGCCGTCCTAAGCAGGATGTTTGTTTAGATCAAAGAGGCCATAAATCACTGGCCCGTGGTGTGTTGACGTCGAATATATACCATGATTGTGTAATATTATTATTTTTCAATTTTATTTATATTATATGCATCTATGAAACTAAACACATAAGAAATAGATTATGTTCATTCGGATTTGTCAAAAAACACACGCATAAGTGTGTTAATGTTTCATTTTTATTTAACAAATTATCATAGTAACAAATTGATTTGTTATGCCGTTTTAATATGACAATATTAGGAAAATATAACTAATGCTAAAATGATGTATCTGCACTGCTAAAACCCACTTAAGTGTTTAATTACAAGTTTTTCATGTGATATTATTTTTTAATACAAAATTATCTCATTCGGTGTTGCGAGTTACTGTGTCATGTTACAAGATATTTAAAAGTTCCACTTAGACGGATGCTAGAATTTTAAAAATGTGTTATTATGTAATATATAAAAAACAATTCAATCAAGAAAAATGAGTGTGAATTGAGAACATTAATAATTGAAAGCGTAAAAGAAAGAAGTTAGATAAACCACAGACCAGTTGCACTTACTAATAATTAGGTTAGGTCTGTGGTTACACCAGAGTTTTGTAATTATATTATATTTCTATAAATGAATACACATTTAGAAAACAACAACAATCACGCCCCCCACCCCCACCCCACCCCCCTCAAAATATCGAAATTGTGTGCATGTATAATGTATTTTATATATATTCCCTTTTATAAATGACATCTTTTAAATATGTTTCGAAATAAATACAAAAAGAAATCACTCGTAACTCTAGTACGCTTAACTTAATGCTAACGCCCCTTTTTACAAACACTCAAAATAAAAATCGTCATCTACCGCTAACCAGCATTTGCCAATAAATAAACCTTGATTTTAATAAACCTTGAAAGAATATGTGTATGTATAGAAGCGTCGAAATAGCAACGAAGGTGTAACAAGTTTATCTTTATTACAACTAGATTAACGCTAATCTGATTACCGGTACAATGAACCCATTCCGCTATATTCATAACAATTGACTGATAGCGTTAACCGCGCAACTATCGCAGTTATAAGCATTTCTACAGAGCGCCCAGCGATCACGATGAAATTTCTGATCATTTACAGAGACGCTTATCTTTCTCGTTTTAGCCATACGAGATCGTGCGAGATTCGATTATGTGCCCATTCACTCTCTTCTTACTTCACTGGTTAATACGATGACTGAGTTATTTAATACTATAGATTTTAGTCTAGTTTTAGACTTCCTGAAGGAAGTCAGATTATATAAATCCTTATAATATGTTCTTGTATATATTTACTTTTTTATATACCCCTTTTCGGGCATTTGTTGATTTACGTGTATAGTTTATATTACTACCATATCACCCCTTTTTTTTGATAGTTTTACCTGATATATTTACATTAATTTTTAATTAATCCTTCATTTCTTCATCTTTTATCAGTTTTGCGCACAATATGACCTATTTATGTGTCGACGTGCCGTAAAACACTATTCATTCCATTCCATTCCAAACCCGTTACGTTGCTACAACTGCCAAGCCTTTGGGCACCACAACTCCAGGTGTACTAAAGAAGAACGTTGTGGTAAATGTGGCGACTCTGCATTCAAACATAACGAATCAGATTGTCCTAACGACCTCAAATGTACCAACTGCGGTCTGGGACATCACGCAAATTCAAAATTATGTGAAAAATTCAAAAAATAAAAATAAATCATAACAGTTAAATATACACAAAACATTCCCTTTTCAGAAGCAAGAAAATTAATTGAAGAAAAATATAAAATTTCAAGTCCGACCTCTTACGCATCTATTCTCAAAACAACAGCAACACACACAGAATGCAGGGATGCAAGTACGCAATACGAACCACAGCCAGAAATTCAAAATACAAAGAATACTTCCTCAGTATCAAATCCAAACAAAAGTCAACAAACACAACTTAACAAACCAAAATTAAACTTTTCACCTAATCAAACTTTTACATTTAAATCAAACACAAAACCGGCAGGCTCTGGCAATGTCAAGAGCATGTCAATTTCTCAGAATTGGAAAGAGGGTTCTTCTAAGACTGTGAAGTCTAGAAGTTCCCCAGTCGTGAAGCCTAATACATCCTCGGTTGGAAGGCCTAGTGCTGCTCCGGCTAAGGAAGTTGGAAAGCCTAGTGCTTCTCCAACTGGGGAGCACAAGGAGCAGCCAAATGTGTCTAATGGTCCTATTGAGCTGCATAACAAATTCGAACAGCTTATGGACATTTCAGAGCCGGCAGCTGCACTGCCACTACCATCCTCTCATGAAAGGTTAGTTGAGGTGCCACTTCAGCTGACTTCTTCCGGGGAGGAGGATCCATCAGTGGAGATGTCGCTGCTTGAGTCTCCTAAGACCTCTCCTAAATCTAAGGCCAAAAATAAAAACAAAATTAAAAATCGCCTTAGCGCTAAATAATCGTTAAAACTAATAAGATCATTCAATGGAATTGTCGAGGTTTGAAACCAAATTATGATGAAATCAGCTTAATTTTAAATGAACACAGCCCTATTGCCTTTTGTCTTCAAGAAACATTCTTGAAGACAAGTGATAAGGTATCTTTTAAACAATACTCACTATACAATCATATTTGTGATACCGGCGACAAGGCCACTGGTGGAGTTTTGATAATCGTTAATCGAAACATTCTTCACAGACCTGTTGCCTTGAAAACAAATTTGCAAGCTATTGCGGTCAGTGTTACTATGCACAGAGTCTTAACAATATGTTCCTTATATTTACCACCTAGTTCTCCACTAGACCCTAAAGATCTAAATCACCTAGTTGCACAATTGCCATCACCTTTTATACTCTTGGGCGATTTTAATGCACACAACTACATCTGGGGTTGTAAAGATATAAACGATAAAGGCAAGAAAATTGAGGATTTCTTAGCCAAAAACAATTTGTATCTTTTTAATAATAAGTCACATACTTACTTACATCCTGCTACAGGCTCTCATTCTTCCATTGATTTAACAATATGCGATCCAACGCTTTTGATGGATTTTTCGTGGAGTGTTGGAGACGACCTCTGTGGAAGTGACCACTTCCCCATATTTCTTGAAAATATCGGCCCTCCACTTCTCGAAAAAACGCAACGATGGAAACTTCGCAAGGCTGATTGGACTACGTTTCAATCTCTTTGCGAGGAACAATTAAAGCCTTCCGTTTTCGAGGATGTCGAAGACGCAACTGCTCTTTTTACCAAAATTCTTCACGATATAGCTGATCAAACCATTCTAAAAACCTCGGCAAATCCTAAACGCCGCCATAAACCATGGTACGACGATGACTGCAAAAAGGCAGTCAGCGATCGTAAAGCTGCATTAAATAATTTTAACTTGCGGCCAACTCAAACAAATTTAGATAACTTTAGAGTTTTTCGTGCGAAAGCCTGTCGTTCTATTAAGGATAGCAAGAGGAAATCCTGGAGATCTTACGTTTCTAGGCTGAATTCTCGCTCATCACTTAAGAAGACATGGGACATGGTCCGGAAAATAAGTGGTTAAGGTAATTCAAGTTCTGTAAATCAGCTTAAAACAGATAATCGAGATATAACATCTGTCAAAGATATTACAAACACTTTGGCAGAAACTTTTTCAAAAAATTCTTCTTCTGAAAATTGTCAACCAAATTTTCTAAAAAAATAAGAAACAAAAAGAACAGAAGAAGCTGAACTTCAAGTCGAAAAACTTGGAAAAATACAATAAACTATTCACTCTCAAAGAATATCGAGAGTCCCTTAAAAAGGCTCATGATACATCAGCTGGTCCTGATGATATCCATTATCAATTACTAAAACATTTACCTGAATCCTGTCTCTCTACCCTTCTTAATATATTTAATAAGATTTGGGTGACGGGAATCTTCCCCGATTCTTGGCGGGAAGCAATCGTTATTCCAGTCCCCAAACCTGGAAAGGATCATACGGACCCAATAAATTATCGCCCAATCGCTTTAACGAGTTGTATATGTAAAACCATGGAACGAATGATTAATGAGAGACTCGTTTGGTACCTGGAGTCCAACAAACTGATAACAAAGTATCAAAGTGGATTCCGCCGACAACGAGGCACAACAGACAATCTCATTTGATTTGAATCATTTATTAGGGAACTTTTCGTAAAAAAAGAACATCTAGTCGCTGTATTTTTTGACTTGGAGAAAGCTTATGATACTGCATGGAAGTACGTTATTATGAATGACAATGGTCTTAGAGGCCGATTACCCATTTTTATAGAGAAATTCTTAGATGATAGACAGTTTCGTGTCCGAATGGGTTCAACCCTCTCTGATATACATGAACAGGAGATGGGTGTTCCATAGGGCAGCATACTATCTGTCACACTTTTTAATATAAAGATTAACAGTATAGTAAAATGCATCAATCCAGGTGTGGATTGTTCGCTATATGTTGACGACTTTGTTATATGTTATTGTGCAAAAAACATGAATACTATCGAAAGACAATTACAACAATGTCTCAGTAAACTTCAGACCTGGTCTGATGAAAATGGTTTTAAATTTTCTAAATCTAAAACTAATTGTATGCACTTTTTTCAACTTCGTAAACATCAAGAAGACCCTCATCTAACACTGGACGGGTCACCAATACCAGTAGTGGATGAGACAAAATTCCTTGGTCTTATTTTCGACCGTAAATTAACGTTTATACCACACCTTAAATACTTGAAGGCCAAATGCCTTAAAGCTCTTAACTTACTTAAAGTTGTTGCAAACACTAATTGGGGAGCAGATCGAAAAGTCCTCTTGCGACTTTACAGATCTCTTATCAGATCCAAGCTGGACTACAGCTCAGTAGTATATGGATCGACTCGCAAGTCGTACTTGCAGAAGTCGTACTTGCAGAGCAGACGCTCGACCCTATACATAATCAAGGATTACGACTCGCCTTAAGTGCCTTTCGTACATCACCAGCCGAAAGTCTATTTGTTGAAGCCAATGAACCATCACTGTCTCATAGACGAGACAAATTAGCTCTTCAATACGTCATTAAATTAAAGTCTAACCCTTCAAACCCAACTTCCGATAATGTTTTTAATCCTGGTTGTGAACCTCTTTTTGATCGAAAACCGAAGGCCATTCGACCATTTAGTAAGTAAGAGACACTGAAATCGACCTAAATTTGATTGCCAAGTACAAAGTACCACAAATTCCACCGTGGACTTTGGAAACACCAACAATTATTTTCGATCTTTGTAATAATAACAAATGCAGAACAGACACTACTGTCTTTCAAAGCAAATTTAATGAAATTAAATCGAAATACATTAACTTTCAACATATATACACAGATGGCTCTAAAGATGGAGATAAGGTAGCTGCAGCAGCTGTTGTTCACAAACACAGCATAAAGAGCCGCCTGCCTGACAAGGCCTCTATCTTTTCAGCTGAACTTAAGGCAATTGAACTTGCCTTAAATTATATTCAGGAATCTGATGATGACCATTTTGTAATATTTTCTGATTCCCTTTCATCTCTTCAAGCACTGGGTAATATGAAACATGATAACCCAGTTGTGCTTCAACTTTTAGAAAAGTACAATTCTCTTATAATTGATAATGTTATTATTTTCTGCTGGCTTCCAAGTCATGTAGGAATACGTGGTAATGATAGAGCTGATAGTGCTGCTAAGGCAGCATTAGATTTACATATATCTAATACCAAATTACCTTATACTGATTTTAAAAGTTGTATTAACACATATATTCGTAACTCTTGGCGCTTGGGATTTGTCTGTTAACAATAATTCCATTCAATTAAACCGTTACTCGGAGAATGGCGTTCTTCTAGTAGACCCATTCGTCGAGAGGAAGTTGTCCTAGCCCGGTGCAGGATAGGGCATACACGTTATACTCATTCATTTTTATATCAAGGTGAGCAATTACCAGAATGTATACCCTGCTTTGCACCATTAAAGGTCAAACACATCTTATTGGAATGTGTAGACTTTGATCCTATACGTCAAAGGTACTACAATGTTAATACTATGAAAGAGTTATTTGATACTGTAGATTTTAGTCTTGTTTTAGATTTCCTAAAAGAGATCAGACTATATAAATCATTATAATGTATTCTTATATATATTTACTTGTTTATATGCCCGTTGACGGGCATTTGTTGATTCACATACATAGTTTATATTACACCTTATCATCCCTTATTTTTTAATAGTTTTATCTTTATATATTTACACTAATTTTTAAATAATACTTCATTTTTCATCAATTTTTGCGCACAATATGACCTATTTATGTGTCGACGTGCCGTAAAACACCATTCATTCAATTAAACCGTTACTTGGAGAATGTCGTTCCTCAAAGAAATCAGCCTATATAAATCATTAAAATGTGTTCTTATATATATTTACTTGTTTATGTACCCGTTGACGGGCATTTGTTGATTTACATATATAGTTTATATTACTACCATATCATCCCTTATTTTTAGCTCTACTGATCAGAGATCAGCAGAGCTTATGCCGTGGTGCGGTGTCCATCGTCCGTCTGTCCGTAAACTTTTATTTGTAGCGACTACTCCTCTGAAACTACTTGATGGATATTCATGAAACTTTACAGAAATGTTGCCCATGAAGTCTAGTTGATCCTAGCAAAAATTCATGTTGATGTGAAATCCAAGATGGCCACCAAAGCTAAAAATAGATTTTTAAAATACAAGTTTGTAGCGACTACTTCTTGAAAACTATAAGTGATATTGATATGGGACTTTTTCTTAAATGATCAGCATGATATGATGTTGGTCCTTGCCAAAAATCGTTTTAATTCGACGTAAACATGGCTGCCAGTGGCCATCTTTGTTTACATAGAGTTATTTAATGAAAACTTGTAGCGACTACTCCTCTGAAACTACTTGACAGATTTTCATGAAACTTCACAGGAATGTTGCTCTTGATGTCTAATTGATCCTAGCAAAATTTCAGTTCGGCCGGAAATTCAAGATGGCAGCCATGGCTATAAATAGATTTTCAAGATACAAGTTTGTAGCGACTACTTCTTGAAAACTATAAGCGATATTGATATGGGACTTTTTCTAAAATGATCAGCATGACATGATGTTGATCCTTGTCAAAAATCGTTTTGATTCAATGTTAAACATGGCTGTCAGCGGCCATCTTTGTTTACATAGAGTTATATAATGAAAACTTGTAGCGACTACTTCTCTGAAACTACTAGACGGATTTTCATGAAACTTCACAGGAATGTTGCTCTTGATGTCTAATTGATCCTAGCAAAATTTCAGGTCGGCCGGAAATTCAATATGGATGCCACGGCCAAAAATAAATTTTCAAAAAACAAGTTTGTAGCGACTACTGAAATCTAAATCAATCAGTAGAGCTTCAAGGTCATTGACCTCTTGTTTAATAGTTTTATCTTGATATATTTACATTAATTTTTAATTAATCCTTCATTTCTTCATCTTTCGTCAGTTTTTGCGCACAATATGACCTATTTATGTGTCGACGTGCCGTAAAACACCATTCATTCATTTTCGTCTGTCATTAGTTTTTGCGCACAATATGACCTGTTTATGTGACGACGTGCCGTAAAACACAATTCATTCATTCATCCCTTATTTTTTAATAGTTTTATCTTTGTGTGTTTACATTGGTTTTTAATTACTACGTAATTTCTTTATCTTTCGTCACCTATGTATGTGTCGATGTGCCGTAAAACACCATTCATTCATTCATTCATAACTCGTCTATGGAATTGACATGCTTTTTATGTGCGATTTTATTTTGTCCAGTATATTTTTGAGTGGGTGACACTCAGATGAAATGTTGTATTATTATGTTCAAGAAATCCTATCGGATCTAAAATGTTAACCAAAACTTTGAATGAATTGAATTGAATGTTGTTTAACGGCTCAGCAACACAGTATAGGTTATTTAGAGCCGCCCCAGAGAGAGGGGAAGGATACATAGGAATCCGGGAACCTGCCCTACTCTTATTATCGAAAAGATTCCTATGGTTCTTTTACGTGCTCTGAGGATAGACCCATACACGGGACCGCCCGGTTTACGTCCCCATCCGACGACGAGGCTGAGGGAAAGTGTCTTAAACTTGGAATGACAAATAGAAAACAAAGTCAGTTAACATTGTCCGTGCGTTTATTTCTCCATTTGTTGATTGCTAAGTTGTCTGTCTGTTACTAGGTTGCTAGTTCAGCACATCAGTTTCCTATGTATACATGTATCGCTATCTGATTAAACATAAACATACACACATGTATACTGCTACACAATAAGTCAGTATTGCCATGCACATATACGCATGTATACTGCTACACAATAAGTCAGTATTGCTATGTACATATACACATGTATAATGCTACACAATTAAACAGTATTGCCATGCAGATATACGCATGTATACTGCTACACAATAAGTCAGTATTGCCATGTACATACACACATGTATACTGCTACACAATAAGTCAGTATTGCCATGCACATATACGCATGTATACTGCTACACAATAAGTCAGTATTGCCATGTAAATATACACATGTATACTGCTACACAATAAGTCAGTATTGCCATGCACATATACGCATGTATACTGCTACACAATAAGTCGGTATTGCCATGTTCATATACACATGTATACTGCTACACAATAAGTCAGTATTGCCATGCACATATAAGCATGTATACTGCTACACAATAAGTCACACAATAAGTCGGTATTGCCATGCACATATAGGCATGTATACTGCTACACAATAAGTCAGTATTGCCATGTACATATACACATGTATACTGCTACACAATAAGTCAGTATTGCCATGCACATATACGCATGTATACTGCTTCACAATAAGTCAATAGTGCCTTGTACATATACACATGTATACTGCTACACAATATTTTCCGAAATTGACTACTTTAAACTCAATATTGCATCTATGGGTGAGTTTTCAATTTCAGAAGTGCTTTCCTGGGGTTCCATGTACGATTTAATGGAATAGCCCAGACAATATTGCCATGTACATAAGTTAAATCAGCTGAATGAAAATATACACTAGACAATACTTATAAGTACCCCAGTTTTAAATGCTAATAAAACATTTATTTTCATCATAATTTGCTAAAGTTTAACACACTTTTTTTTTTAAAGTGGCGACTGAATGTAATCCAATTATCAAATTGATTTATTTTCAATGAGAGTTGATGAATCGATTAAAAATATATTGACGAGTTTCATAAGATTTTTTTTGTCAAAACTGTAAATTTCATTTAAAGCTATGAATGAAGCTATAAAAGTGCAATCTAGTGTACGCTGTTTCTGGTGTGTGTATACCAATGGCGTATTTGTTGTAAATACGTGTAATTATCTCTAAATATTTAAAATACACCAGATTTTATCATTTCAATTAACAAATTCATTTCATAATTATCACAAAATTATAAGAACAAAACTGAATCATTGCAATTCATCTAAAAAAAACAACACACTACCGCTATGAGTATTTTTTTTCTTTGTTGGTTAGGAAACAATCATTTTTTATTCTAATGATAATAAGGCTTTGGAAAAAGTTACCCTACAGCCAAGATAAAATGATTCTTTACTGTTGAAATATTCTATGATTAATACACTTAATAAAATACTGATAAAATAATTTAAAAAATATTTTTCAAATAAGAAAAAAAGATTGCTTGATAACCAACCCTATTTAACAAAAATATTGATTGAGCAAAAGGTAAAATCAGTTCACAATATATAATAGTACCAGCACAATAAGTCCGTTGAACATTCGCTTGTGTAATTAACCCTTAGCCCGCTATGAATGTATAATGGACTGTCCTTTCTTTAAATTTAGACCATTCCATTTATGTTACAAAGGGGTGTTTGGTGATATGACGGATGAGCAGCCAGACATTACAAACCCAGATCAGCCTGCGAGTTACTATTGTGGTTGCCTTTAGCAGGCTAATGGTTAAGCAAACGAATAGGGAATAATACCAATAATTATCCTGTTAACAAAACAGCTTACGTACAGTGCAAAATATACAAAACATTATAAAATGAATGTATCGGTAGGACACAACACTTGATTTAGTACGAAGAAATAAGGGAAAGATGTCAGGTTATTTCAACCAATGGGGCTACTGGTCGTGTTTTCTTCACCATTCGATAATTTCATTTGTTGTATTCCAGCAGTAAAACTGAATGTTATTTTTCATCATATTTTTAAACAGCAAAATCATGGCATTTCACTGAAAATATTTGACAAAACTGATAATTTTTAAAACAACTCATGTCATATTTTGTAATACAACTCATATATTGAGAACCGATTTTACAGCTGTAACATATGACAAATAAATAAACACAACAACAGACGCTAACAAAGTTAGTAACTAATGATCAACCAGAGTTGTACATATTAATATGAGTATGTTTATATCAAAATGGGGTGACGGATGGGGTACTGTTACCAAACTGTAGGACACAAGAGTAATAAATAGAAACTTCAAGGGATATGTTATCAAATAAATTAAAGGGGTTGATGCACTAACATTTATTTAAAAGGACTCTGAAAACTTGAAAAAAGCTGACAGAATTATCAAAATGCCATGAAAAATAAAGGAGACATCTTGGAACGATGACGTCATCACGCCTTTTTACCATATATGGCATATTGACAAAATACATTTTAAAGCAAAGAAAATCACTGCAAATTGATTAAAAATAAATACACAGATGTAAAATATATAAATTGTATTGTTATAATTCATCAGCAGTGATTTTCTTTGCTTTAAAAGACATTTTGTCAATATGCCATATATGGTAAGAAGGTGCAATGACATCATCGTTACAAGATGTTCACCTCCATTTATGTTTCTTTGCAAATTTTCAATAGGGCATATCTCCTTTATTTTTCATGGCATTTTGATAATTGTTTTGGCTTTTTTAAAGTTTTTCAGAGCCCTTTGAAATAACCCTGGTTTGAAAATAGTGCATCAAACCCTTTAACTGGCCTTCCTTTATTATAATAACTTCTGTAAGATGAAATCTTACTTATTTTCACTGTTCAACATAACACTGCACTGTAGCAATGACCATATATATATATATGTATTCATATATTTATAGTTAAACACTGAGGAAGTCTTCCAGCCCGCTAGAACAATCTCTCGCATTTAACTACACTTTTAAGTGTTAACCAGTGAGGTTGGAAAATAAAATCAAAATGAATTGGGGTTTATTGTAAAGCAACACTAAAACTTCATATGGCAAAAACAGGCTTGACAATTCCAGACCCACCTCTCCATTTTCATCTAAATTATTATTAAATTAGTGCAGAACATTTTCACCAGCAGAACTGCAGAGTTGCTGCCAATTCTGCTGTAGACACTCTCTTTACACTGGAGCCATGATCACTGTTTTCTGTCACCACTCCAGCTGCACCTGAATATCACAGCGGTCATGAAGACTTTCTGCAGGGGAAAAAATGACAAAACATGCTTGGAACTAAAGGTTGTTATTTAGTAAAACCATTTGTTTAACTGGGGAAAGGGCCATAAATCCGCCAAAAAATCAATCAACTGGAACACGACAAAGACATGCGCAACTAGGCTTGGCAATGATAATCTCTAATAAATTCGGCTGAAATTCGGCCAGGGGATCAGAAGAACTAGTCCGGAGAAAGTTTGTGTATGAAAACCTTTAAAGGTCCACAACTCTGCCAAATATCATTCAACTGACATGTGCAACTAGGTAAGGTACTAATCATCCTTGCTAAGTTTCATTGAAATTTGGCCAGGGGTTCAGGAGAACTAGTTCAGAAAATGTTTGTGCATTAAAACCTTTAAACTCCACCAAATATCATTCAACCGGAATATGGCGAAGATATGCACAATAAGCTTGGTACTGATCATCCCTGAAAAGTTTCACTGAAATCTGGCCAGGGGTTCAGGAGAACTAGTCCGGAAAAAGTTTGTGACATACAGAGGACAGAGTGGGGGAGACATAATTTGTGGGAACTCTACACTCTGTCCTATTCTGTCTGGGAGCCACAGGTATTAACCCTATTCTTGCCTGGGAACCACACAGACATTATGCAGTGGTCCTATTCTTGGCTGGGAACCGAAACACATAGGCATTATCCCTATTCTTTCTTGTGAACCACACAGAAATTAGGCAGTGGTCCTTTTCTTGCCTGGGAACCACACAGACATTAGGCATTATCCCTATTCTTGCCTGGGAACCACACAGACATTAGGCAGTGGTCCTATTCTTGCCTGGCAACCACACAGACATTAGGCAGTGGCCCTATTCTTGCCTGGGAACCACACAGACATTAGGCATTATCCCTATTCTTGCCTGGGAACCACAAAGACATTAGGCACAACTACAAATATACATTAGGCAGTGGTCCTATTCTTGCCTGGGACCTAATATGCATTATCCCTATTTTTTCTTGTGAACCACACAGACATTAGGCAGTGGTCCTATTCTTGCCTGGGAACCGCACAGACATTAGGCAGTGGTCCTTTTCTTGCCTAGGAACCACACAGACATTAGGCAGTGGTCCTATTCTTGCATGGGAACCACGCAGACATTAGGCATTATCCCTTTCTTGCCTGGGAACCACACAGGCATTAGGCAGTAGTCCTATTCTTGCCTGGGAACCACATGGGCATTATCCATATTCTTTCTTGTGTGGTGTTCTTGTGAACCACAGAGAGACATTAGGCATGATCCTGTTCTTGCTTGTGAACCACACAGACATTAGGCAGTGGTCCTATTCTTGCCTGGGAACCACTCATACATTAGGCACTATCCCTTTCTTGCCTTGAAACCACACAGGCATTAGGCATTATCCCTATTCTTGCCTGGGAACCACACAGACATTAGGCAGTGGTCCTATTCTTGCCTGGGAACCACATAGGCATTATCCATATTATTGCCTGGGAACTACACAGACATTAGGCAGTGATCATATTCTTGCCTGGGAACAACATAGGCATTATCCCTATTCTTGCTTGTGAACCACACAGACATTAGGCAGTGATACTATTCTTGCTTGTGAACCACACAGACATTAGGCAGTGATACTGTTCTTGCTTGTGAACCACACAGACATTAGGCAGTGATCATATTCTTGCTTGTGAACCACACAGACGTTAGGCAGTGATCATATTCTTGCTTGTGAACCACACAGACATTAGTCAGTGATCCTATTCTTGCCTGGGAACCACACAGACATAAGTCAGTGATCCTATGCTTGCTTGTGAACCACACAGACATTAGGCAGTGATCCTATTCTTGCCTGGGAACCACACAGACATTAGGCAGTGATCATATTCTTGCCTGGGAACCACACAGACATTAGGCAGTGATCCTATTCTTGCCTGGGAACCACACAGACATTAGTCAGTGATCCTATGCTTGCTTGTGAACCACACAGACATTAGGCAGTGATCCTATTCTTGGTTGTGAACCACACAGACATTAGGCAGTGATCCTATTCTTGGTTGTGAACCACACAGACATTAGGCAGTGATCCTATTCTAGATCCGAGTCATTACGCAGCAGCCCTATTCTCGCCCAGGAACCACAATCCTTGGTTGAAGCCAACTGGACAATGAACTTTTATTTGTGATAACATATCAACCTATAACTGTCAGATATAACATGTAACAAAAACAATGAAGCATTCCATATACAGGACTGCTTACAGACAATAGTTTGTATAAATCTAATTACAATGACCATCTATCTGTACTTGTATAAATATATCACTTCATCATACAGCTGCGATCCTCCGAGTATCAGAAGTAATATGTGTCACTTGTTGCAATGTTGTGCCTAAAACAACATCATTAATATAAGTCTGTTTTTGTACTAATAATGGTATTGGTCGTTTATTTAAATATTGATTTTAAAAATATAAGTCTCACAGAAACTTTTTGTTAACTACATGATTTGAAGAAAACTTTGAATACAGATTATTGCGAAAAGGCTTTAAAAGTAACTGATGTAAACTGTAAAAGTACTACAACAGTCATAGACATATTGTCATAGAGATATACCCACATCTGTGTCTTGCTATTAAACTAAACTGTATACAAGATCAAAAGGATGAATGCTAGACAAATAATAAATAAGGCCATTCTTAAACAAGAGGTCAATGACCTTGAAGCTCTACTGATTGATTTTGATTTCAGGAAGTAGTCGCTACAGACTTGTCTTTGAAAATCTATTTTTAACCGTTGCGGCCATCTTGAATTTCCGGCCGACCTGAAATTTTGCTAAGATCAATAAGACATTAAGAGCAACATTCCTGTGAAGTTTCATGAAAATCCGTCAGGTAGTTTCAAAGAAGTAGTCGCTACAAGTTTTCATTATATAACTCTATGTAAACAAAGCAGCCATGTTTAAGGTCAAATCAAAACGATTTTCGACAAGGACCAACATCATGTCATACTGATCATTTTAGAAAAAGTCCCATATCAATATCTCTTATTGTTTTGAAGAAGTAGTCGCTACAAACTTATTTATTTTAAATCTATTTTTAGCTGTGGCGGCCATCTTGAATTTCCGGCCGACCTGAATTTTTTCTAGGATCAACTAGACATCAAGAGCAACATTCCTGTGAAGTTTCATGAACATCCGTCAAGTAGTTTCAGAGGAGTAGTCGCTACAAGTTTTTACTATATAACTCTATGTAACCAAAGATGGCCACTGGCAGCCATGTTTAACGTCGAATCAAAATAATTTTCCACAAGGATCTACATCATGTCATGCTGATCATTTTAGAAAAAGTCCCATATCAATATCACTTATAGTTTTCAAGAAGTAGTCGCTACAAACTTATTTTTTAAAAATCTATTTTTAGCTGTGACGGCCATCTTGAATTTCCGGCCGACCTGAAATTTTGATAGGATCAATTAGACATCAAGAGCAACATTCCTGTAAAGTTTCATGACAATCCGCCAAGTAGTTTCAGAGGAGTAGTCGCTACAAGTTTTTACTATATAACTCTATGTAAACAAAGATGGCCGCTGGCAGCCATGTTTAACGTTGAATCAAAACGATTTTTGACTAGGATCAACATCATGTAATGCTGATCATTTTAGAAAAAGTCCCATATCAATATCACTTATAGTTTTCAAGAAGTAGTCGCTACAAACTTATTTTTTAAAAATCTATTTTTAGCTGTGACGGCCATCTTGAATTTCCGGCCGACCTGAAATTTTTCTAGGATCAATCAGACATCAAGAGCAACATTCCTGTAAAGTTTCATGACAATCCGCCAAGTAGTTTCAGAGAAGTAGTCGCTACAAGTTTTTACTATATAACTCTATGTAAACAAAGATGGCCGCTGGCAGCCATGTTTAACGTTGAATCAAAACGATTTTTGACTAGGATCAACATCATGTCATGCTGATCATTTTAGAAAAAGTCCCATATCAATATCACTTATAGTTTTCAAGAAGAAGTCGCTACAAACTTGTATTTTAAAACTCTATTTTTAGCTTTGGCGGCCATCTTGGATTTCACATCAACATGAATTTTTGCTAGGATCAACTAGACTTTATGGGCAACATTTCTGTAAAGTTTCATGAATATCCATCCAGTAGTTTCAGCTGTGAAGTCGCTACAAGTTTTTACTATATAACTCTATGTAAACAAAGATGGCCGCTGGCAGCCATGTTTAACGTTGAATCAAAACGATTTTTGACTAGGATCAACATCATGTCATGCTGATCATTTTAGAAAAAGTCCCATATCAATATCACTTATAGTTTTCAAGAAGAAGTCGCTACAAACTTGTATTTTAAAACTCTATTTTTAGCTTTGGCGGCCATCTTGGATTTCACATCAACATGAATTTTTGCTAGGATCAACTAGACTTTATGGGCAACATTTCTGTAAAGTTTCATGAATATCCATCCAGTAGTTTCAGCTGTGAAGTCGCTACAAGTTTTTACTATATAACTCTATGTAAACAAAGATGGCCGCTGGCAGCCATGTTTAACGTTGAATCAAAACGATTTTTGATTAGGATCAACATCATGTCATGCTGATCATTTTAGAAAAAGTCCCATATCAATATCACTTATAGTTTTCAAGAAGAAGTCGCTACAAACTTGTATTTTAAAACTCTATTTTTAGCTTTGGCGGCCATCTTGGATTTCACATCAACATGAATTTTTGCTAGGATCAACTAGACTTTATGGGCAACATTTCTGTAAAGTTTCATGAATATCCATCCAGTAGTTTCAGCTGTGAAGTCGCTACAAGTTTTTACTATATAACTCTATGTAAACAAAGATGGCCGC
Organism: Cyrtodaria siliqua; assembly: GCA_037043455.1. Taxonomy (NCBI): domain Eukaryota; kingdom Metazoa; phylum Mollusca; class Bivalvia; order Adapedonta; family Hiatellidae; genus Cyrtodaria; species Cyrtodaria siliqua. Next base: position 93,056 of record JAWPHD010008497.1, on the reverse strand, counting down.
TGGCAGCCATGTTTAACGTTGAATCAAAACGATTTTTGACTAGGATCAACATCATGTCATGCTGATCATTTTAGAAAAAGTCCCATATCAATATCACTTATAGTTTTCAAGAAGATGTCGCTACAAACTTGTATTTTAAAACTCTATTTTTAGCTTTGGCGGCCATCTTGGATTTCACATCAACATGAATTTTTGCTAGGATCAACTAGACTTTATGGGCAACATTTCTGTAAAGTTTCATGAATATCCATCCAGTAGTTTCAGCTGTGAAGTCGCTACAAATAAAAGTTTACGGACAGACAGACGGACAGACGGACGGACGGACGACGGACTCCGCACCACGGCATAAGCTCTGCTGATCTCTGATCAGTAGAGCTAAAAAGCATTTGTTTGCTGTTTCCTGACCCAGGATTTCCTAAATGGGTAGGTAGGTAGGTAGGTGATTTTTTTTCCCAAGAACAGTTAACACCTTAAGTAATTAAAGAAAAATATACTGAAGATAGCAACAAAAACAAATATTAATGTTAAAAGAATTGCTATCAAAGATTTTGGGTGGGGCCCTTTTTCCTGGGTAGGTATGGAAACAGCAAACAAACAGTTTTTTATGGTCGGCCTAAAACAAAATCTTCTAACATATCTAGCTAGATGACAAGTTCACACGTGCTTCTGACTAGAATTAATCTGGAAATATTTAAACATAAATCTTAATACTTCAATCCATACATTTTTTTTTGGGGGGGGAGGTTGGAAGGGGGAGGGAAAGTATTGCAGAATCAAAACCCTTGTATTTAACCTTGACATCTTCCTGAAGTTTTTTTCTAACAGTTACAGCCTTGTGTTACTGAGCTAACAGTTACAGCCTTGTGTTACTGAGATCTACTAAACAGCGTGCGGATAACTATAAAACGTATAGGCACGAATATACATGTACATAACACTACAAACTAAACTACGCCTCTAAATCTAACCATAAACAAGTATGATCATTAAATACATGTAAATATACGCAGTTACATGTATAACATAGCACAGTAGAACAAACAGTCCTGACGAATCAATTAATTGCAATAAATGTTTGGCACAAAATAATCGACCCAGACCAGCTGGGCACATGAAAATGGTAGAAGTTGTGATACTCTGACAGTAAATCATGAGAATCTTTTCATCATTAAAATTAAAAACGATAATTAAGACAAATCCTGGAAATCAAAGAAAAATGACAAACAATTTGAATAAAAGCCGCTTGAAATAAAATCCATCAACAATATCATAGAGAAATCAACAGATCTTATAATGAACATCTAATACCCACCATTTTAACTCTTAAAAATAATTTTCGGCCACACAATCCTTCTTCAGGAAACGGAATTTTATTAACATCTACACTTCAACACTATACAATATCTATAAATATTTTAAATTGTATGGATGGAGGTTAGACTTTATATGAATTCCTTACTGCCATATCTAGAAGTAATCCCGTCTGACAGTATTCAGTATATGGGGAAACACTATTAAACAAGAGGTCAATGACCTTGAAGCTCTACTGATTGATTTTGATTTCAGGAAGTAGTCGCTACAGACTTGTTTTTTGAAAATCTATTTTTTTTAACCGTGGCGGCCATCTTGAATTTCCGGCCGACCTGAAAATTTGCTAGGATCAATTAGACATTAAGAGCAACATTCATGTGAAGTTTCATGAAAATCCGTCAAGTAGTTTCAGAGGAGTAGTCGCTACAAGTTTTCATTATATAACTCTATGTAAACAAAGATGGCCGCTGGCAGCCATGTTTAACGTCAAATCAAAACGATTTTCGACAAGGACCAACATCATGTCATACTGATCATTTTAGAAAAAGTCCCATATCAATATCTCTTATAGTTTTGAAGAAGTTAGTCGCTACAAACTTATTTATTTTAAATCCATTTTTAGCTGTGGCGGCCATCTTGAATTTCCGGCCGACCTGAAATTTTTCTAGGATCAACTAGACATCAAGAGCAACATTCCTGTGAAGTTTCATGACAATCCGCCAACTAGTTTCAGAGGATTAGTCGCTACAAGTTTTTACTATATAACTCTATGTAAACAAAGATGGCCGCTGGCAGCCATGTTTAACATTGAATCAAAACGATTTTTGACAAGGATCAACATCATGTCATGCTGATCATTTTAGAAAAAGTCCCATATCAATATCACTTATAGTTTCCAAGAAGTAGTGGCTACAAACTTGTATTTTAAAACTCTATTTTTAGCTTTGGCGGCCATCTTGGATTTCACATCAACATGAATTTTTGCTAGGATCAACTAGACTTTATGGGCAACATTTCTGTAAAGTTTCATGAATATCCATCCAGTAGTTTCAGAGGAGTTTTTGCTACAAATAAAAGTTTACGGACAGACGGACGGACGACGGACGCCGCACCACGGCATAAGCTCTGCTGATCTCTGATCAGTCTGCTGATCTCTGATCAGTCGAGCTAAAAACAATGGATCAGAAATTACAGAAATGCATTTAAAAAAGAGTGCAGCATAGGGACAAAAAATGAAGATAGCTTAAAACCTGTAACTAGCACTTAATGATCAAAAGTATACTGGATTTCATCAGCAGGTTTACATATGTAATATATTATTTAGCACCTTACAAACTTCATGCTCTTATGATTCTATAAATAGATGATTCCATAAATAGATACAATTCTATAAATAGATACTAGTATATGATTCTGTAAATAGGTATGGCTATAAATAGACAGAGATAAAATGAGAAAAATAAAAATGACCTATTTAAATAGATTCAGAATAAATACAAATAAAAACAAGGTTTCTACAATGTCAAACTTGATCGAAACTAATGTGAAGAGTTATGTCTCCTTAAATTCCATAAACAGAAAAAGAGTGTGTGTTGTTAAACTCAACTTCTTATATATGAATTTTTTGTTTTTAAACCGAACTTCACAGATTCTAAACACGCATCCTTATCAAGCACAGGCTACTGATAAATAAACAAAATGATGGGTATGGGTAACAAACCAATGTGTTACATATTAGCAGCTTTGCATCATGCACGAATTATGACAGTAGCTGTACTATCTCTTCTTTAAAGGGACACTGTCCGTAAGTAAGCAGATATTGAGCATAACCAAATAACTGGCTGACTTGTATTCAGTGAAATGTATACATGAAAACATGAGGATAGACCCTAAGAAGTATGTAGGAATACATTCGTGAGTTTGAAAAAAAAAAAGTTTTAATTATTATATGTAAATAAAGTGGGACCCACAATATTTACCTTTTCCGCGATAACGTGACTTCCATTAGCGCATTAGGTTTTGACCACAGTATGTATTGCGAAATATGTATAGCCCGCATAGCTCAGACGGGAGCGTGGTCGACCACTTTACGCTCACGCACACTATTATTACGGCGAGTGTAATTTTAGTTTGGGCTGCGAGTTCAAACGCACAAAGCGGATTTACTTTTTTTTGTACCGCGATTGAATTCCGTTAAACAATCTTGCTTTTAATTAGTAAATATTCAATAATGTTTAGTGTGTAGTGTTTGCGAACATAATTATTGTGTGTTTTATAAGCTAAAAGTTACGGACAGTGTCCCTTTAATATAAGTTATGTTGACACTAATGAGGTGCATGTTTTGCTGTATGTGTGCATTTTTGTTCTTCAAAATAAAAATAAAATCAACTTAAACAGGCGATGGTCATTTACATCAGGTTATCTCTAATGATTTTAAAATGAAAACAGCAGCAAATTGTAGTCCGTTTAAAACTTATGGCAGGTAAATTATACATAACGATAAAAGAGGGATAAATTATTGTAGCATATTAACAATTAAGTATTTGTGAAGCATACATCTGAAAAGCGGTGTCTAAAATGCTAGACTGTGCTCAGAATCTCATAGACTGTGCCCAGAATTCTCCAGACTGTGCTCAACATCTCTCAGACTGTGTCCCGAAATTCACAGACTGTGTCAATGGTATTATACCATTTTCCACAAGATGGTTAACAGGTTTATACATAGCCAATCATTCGTAACCCTTTTCTATTAAACATTTACAGTTCATACTGAATAACAACAGATATTGTTAAACATAATATTAAATAACAATTCTAATATAACAATTCTGGTATAAACAGGTTAAAAGCTCAAAATAATACAAATTTAATACAAAATACGTACTATTAACTGATGTAATTTGCTGAACACTGACTGTACTTTGCGTTAGGCCAATTCATGACACAAATAGAGAAATAATAATAGAGAGCATTTAATCACGATTAAAAATGTTCAAAATAAATAGTTCATCATCATCATCATCACCAGACTATAAGATAAGGATTTCAATCTAAATATAAACATTCTAAATAAACATGGCTGACTAACATTATATTATATACACAGTGTATAAAACTGTATAAATAGAAATCTATGTCTACATGATTTAAACGATATTTGCATTGTAAATTCACAACACCGTTTCACATTTGATCAACTAAAGATTATTGCACAATAATATTACCAGGCAAGGAGACCTCAGAACACGTGTTTGTCCCTTGTCACAACTTACAGGTGTAAGCTCCAACCAAAAGGTGTATGTTAATGTTTCCCAATGGGCGGCGAATACACAACACCTTTTCATATTCGATCAGCTTACAGTTATTGCACAAACTATTGATACCATGATCGGACATATGCTTGTCCAGCGTCACCATTTTAAATTGTAACATATTTTGTAAGCTCCTTTCTTACACCAATCAAAAGTAATATACCAAACTCTAATAATCCCCAGTTGGTTGCATGACTACTTGGAATGTTAGGAGCACACACCTTGTGGAAAACTCTAAAGAGAAGTTTGTTCAAAATATTAGAATACATATGCTGTGTAATGCCGACACAGTAATGCTGTACAAATCAGGTCAATTTTCTGGTTCCCACCTCATGGGTTCTAATTATTGCTGTGGCAGAATCACAAACAGAAGGACAAGACAAAGTGATACCCGTATGTCAGCCATGCTACACAGGTGACACGACCAGAGCTCTGGCTTGGACTATGGCATGCCAGATATTAGGTCTGATACAGTGTGACTAGTTTCTACAGGAGCTGAGACAATGGCAACTATAACAATCACACCTTCTGTAACGGACGACAGAATATTGCTTCTCTTGCATAAATACAAAAACTTATAATAATAAATATAGCGTGTATGTAGCTGTTACCTGATGTCTAGTTTCTACTTGAATAAATACGAAACTCAACCAACGATAGTTTCATACATTATACAATTATATAAATAGAGACAGCGATATTTTGTTTCTGCTGTCTTCAAATATACCAAGTTGGTCTGCTGTTTTTTTCCTAAAATAAAAAAATCTAAAACAATGAGTCTATGTCTCATATAAACCAAAAATAGTTCAAAATATGAAAGCGACAATTGTATTGCGATTTAAACATAGAATGAATATGGAATTTGATTTTAAGAATATGGTACACTTCAGTATCATTATATATTGAGTATATTTAAAAACGCAACATTTTTGATTTTCGATTATTTTTAGTCTGCTGTTTTTTGTATTTTATGATAGTACACAAGTGTCTTTGTCCCAAAAGTTAACATATGGCGATAAACAGTTGCATAGATTTGCAACCCTTCTTTCAGTTCAGTTTCACGAGGACACTTTAACATCTCTAGAAATTCAAACAAGAAATGTCACGACAAATACCCCTGAAAGCACTTCTTTTTGACCTTTGACCTCGAAGTGTGACCTTGACCTTGAAGCCAAGGACCTGGATTTTGTCCGTGACACGTCTTGTTGTGGTGAGCACTAGTGCCAAGTTATTTGAAAGTTACTGACCAGACATGATTGTACGGACGGACGGTGCGACTGCTATATGCCTCCATTCCGGGGCATAAAAATGCCGCCCATCGGGGGCATACAAAATACTAAGTGTTGCGTTTTTAAATGTACTGAGTATAACTGACTATCATTGTATGGTATTTATCTGAGTATTTCACAGTGACACATTTAGTATATGTCATATTTGCAACTAATTTCTGATTATTTCCAAGTATAATGAAACATGGACCCATAGCCTGGCAGCTTTCGGTGAGTACAGATTTTTCATTTAATATCTGAGTATATATCTTGTATTGTAATACCTGGCCATCTCTTCTCATCCAGGTAACTCTCTTTTTTACCCCTCCTAATATGTATTGCACAGCGCCAAACATACTTCTACCTAATAGTAGCACTTAAATTGGCTTAACTGATTTCAACAAATCAGTATAAATTCCAATTAAACCTAGCTAGCGGCCTAATATTGTCTATTCAGATGTTGAGTATTCAGTGTATAGAAATGACAACAGATGTTGATCATAAACTGCACTCGAATGCAACTCAGCTGATCATAAACTGCACTCGACTACGACTCCACTGCTTTCGTATTTTAGTGTTTTTAATATTTTTTTCATATTACAAATCTACTCCGCTCACCAACGAAGAACTGATTCCCAGAATCCTCAAGTTCACACTTGATATCATAACGTGAGTTTGAGTCGTCGACGGTTCCGCTTTCTGTTTTGTGTGAGTGTGTCATGCTGTTTACGAGTCCGTAACGCAAAATTGAGCTCCCCAGAGTTATTCATCGCGTAAAACACATTCACCTTTTCTGGGATTAACAGTTCTGTAACAAAAATGAAGGTATTAATCAAAACGAACATTATCACTTTTAAATTCCATCCATGTAAATATAAAATAATAATAATGAACTGAATGTTGTTTAAAGGCACATCAACATATTAAGTTTTATCGCATAACATGGCTTCTGGGAGTGCAATAAAGCCATGACTTATTTTCCGTAATACACTAGTGTATTACAGATGCAAATGAGGACCGAATCACCGTGTTTATATACAGTAAAACATTTAATCCCAATTGTTTGCAAAGTATATCATACGATACGTTCAGACACCTTAATTATATATCATTATTTGAAATCTTACTTCATAAAATGCATGTTAGTAACATTAAATTTGATTTACGATGTCGCATTATTTATAGGGCGAACGCATTTACAGCAGCGTAACGTAGTGACTTCATGTAAACAACAAAACAACGTCATGATTTGTCTTACAAATTGCCGCCGTATATAAGGAAAATTGTCAACATTAAAGTGAAACTATCACGGCGTAGGTGTGTTATGTGATAAACAGAATCTTACATGAGTGACTGTGTATTATTGACTTTAATAAACTCGTTGGATAAAAAGATAGGATACGAGGCAAGAGCCTCGTATCCTATCATTTTATCAAACTCGTTTATTAAAATCAATAATACACAGTCACGCATGTAAGATCCCCTATATACAGAGCTTTTTGTTTACGTCTCCATCCAAAGGACAAGGCCAGGGTAACGTGTCATGCCCAAGAACAAAAAAACGCAAGTGTGGCTTGAACCCTGTTCCTGTGAATTTTAAATTCAATGTGCTATCCACTGTGCCACCCCAGCTGCCTATGAATAATAGTAGTGATAAGTTTACACAGGCTATAGACCTGGAGTCAAAGATTTACTTGTCATGCGGTTTTCTAGTATAGTTGTGCAACATTTATATGACAAACGTAGATAATCATATGCAACAAACTATGTACATGTTTTTATATTATTAAATACAATGAAAAAGGAGCAAAACAAAAAATGTCATAGTGACAAAGTGTGCGCGACACGACGTCTTGTTGTGGTGAGCAAATGTGCGGTTATTTGAAAACCCATCCATTATTGTCAGAGTTATGAAGCGGACACGAGTGTACAGAGGAACGGATTTTGACCTTTGACCTCTAAGTGTGACCTTGACTTTGGAACCACGGACCTGGTTTTGTGTGCGACACATCTTCTTATTGTTAGAGTTATGAAGCCAATTGTACCGACGAACGGAGAGACTGTGCGACTACTATATGCCACCCTTCGGGGGTATAAAAATAAATAAAAATATTAAAAAAAAATACAACTGACACTTCCCTCTAAGTGTGACCTTGACTTTGGAGCCACGGACCTGGTTTTTGTGCGCGACACGTCGTCTTGTTGTGGTGAACAATTGTGCGAAGTTATTTGAAAATCCATCCATTATTGTCAGAGTTATGAAGCGGACAAGATTGTACAGACGAACGGATTTTGACGTTTGATCTCTAAGTGTGACCTTGACCTTGGAGCCACGGACCTGTATTTTGTGCGCGACACGTAGTCCTGTTGTGGTGAGCAATTGTGCGAAGTTATTTGAAAATCCATCCATTATTGTCAGAGTTATGAAGCGGACACGAGTGTACAGACGGAACGGATTTTGACCTTTGACCTATAAGTGTGACCTTGACTTTGGAGTCACGGACCTGGTTTTTGTGCGCGTCACGTCGTCTTGTGGTGAGCAATTGTGAGAAGTTATTTGAAAATCCGTCCATTATTGTCAGAGTTATGAAGCCGACACGATTGTACACGCGAACGGACAGACAGCACTGACTACTATATGCCACCCTTTGGGGGCATAAAAATCAGAAATTAACTACAAGCACGTACAATTTCTCATTGCATGTGACCTTTGGTGTAGAAGCACGATAGGTAACTATGAATCAAACAGGCCATCATTTATTGGTTACACACTTATGTTGGAATATGTGGAAATAGAAAAATGTTTTGCATTCAAAATGGTTCCAATGTGTGTTTAGGAATAAAACGAGCAATCCGCAGATTCACGTTTCGCCTAACGGGAACGGGACTTAGAAATAAAAGGTAAATGTTGTTTAAATGGAAGTTTGTAAACATTTTAATAACTAAAAACAATGGAGTTTACATTTTACTGATATATGACATTTAAGTGCATTCATTTAAAAACAAAATGACTTTCAATAAAATAAAAAATAAAAATCATCACCCAAAAAGGTAGGTCAAGGTCATAGATGAAATACATGCGTCCAAAAAGATGCTCTACCCAAAACCCAAGACACAACTATGTCAAAATAGAATGTACCTAAGATACAACTATAAGCAACGTTTGATAAGTCTAGTGCACACAGTTTGTGAGAAAATGGCCTAAACGCAAAACTTGAATGTTGACGGCGCTGCCGCTGAAAAAGCAACACCTATGTCTCTTTTTTTCTTCGAAATGGCGAGACAAAAAAGCATTGTATGGGTAATAAATAAGCAAACAAAAGACACGCCATGAGTTGTTGCTAACGGCTCATCAACACATTTTTATTGTTATTTCAAGCGGTTACCGAGAGAGTGGATGGAAGGATACATAGGAATCTGGGAACTCTTGCTATTAAATATATTATTCATGGTGCTTTAAGGGCCAACTGGTTAACACTCCCATCCGGTAGGCATTGCTAGGGAAAGAGTCTTGACTAAGAAAACACCAGAGTAGTCCAGTGGTGCCAGCAGTGTGGCTCAAACCCCCAGTGGTGCCAGAGTCAAACATTTAGTCCACTGAGCCATTGTGGCCCCTTAATACAAACTTACAATCCACTGAGCCACCTTGGCCCCTGGTAAAACATACAATCCACTGAGCCACCGTGGCCCCTAAATACAAACATGCAATCCTCTGAGCCACCATGGCCCCTGAACAATAACCAATATACAGTGCATCATACCTCCATCAGGTAAGAGTTGTACGAGAAAGTAGTCCTTCTCCTTGCCCTTGATATCGTACTTGTCCATCACCCGCTGTATCACCGTGTGTGTATGGTCTGTGTTGTGTAACTGCAGAAACAAGCACACATTTAATAGCATAGTCATAACCTTCTCACCCACGTATTTCTTTACAAATTTCCATGATGTTGAAATATTCAATAAGTGAAAACATAGAGCGTTATTCAGACTTTACCTTTAGTCTATATGAAAAATCTTTTCTTTTTTTCTTACCATAACTTGAAAATTACGGTAAATGTAACTACATTGTCATCCTGAAATAAGACTAAAGCTTTTAGTATAATTCTCACTACAAAGTATTTTATATTTGGAGAAAGTCAGTTGAGTTCAACCATAAACACCGAGTGGACCAACTATCCAAATGTGTAAAAAATAAATTGTAACAAGAAGCATAAACTCTAGTTTTCTTTTAATTTACAATTAGGAATGGATGTTCTTGTGACTTACAGGTGAAATCTGAGCTGACAAACACAATTTATCTTACCGGTATTCAATATTTATTTGAAAAAGGCTATGAGCCAACAACACCAATACTTTATGTGGAAAAATTGAAGTAACAAGAGACCCAAGACAGAAGGCCATCAAACACAGTCAGTAGAGCTACAGATGTGCAAACCGTAAAACACACAGTCAGTAGAGCTGCAGATGTGCAAACCGTAAAACACACAGTCAGTAGAGCTACAGATGTGCAAACCGTAAAACACACAGTCAGTAGAGCTGCAGATGTGCAAACCGTAAAACACAGTCAGTAGAGCTGCAGATGTGCAAACCGTAAAACACACAGTCAGTAGAGCTGCAGATGTGCAAACCGTAAAACACACAGTCAGTAGAGCTGCAGATGTGCAAACCGTAAAACACAGTCAGTAGATCTGCAGATGTGCAAACCGTAAAACACACAGTCAGTAGAGCTGCAGATGTGCAAACCGTAAAACACACAGTCAGTAGAGCTGCAGATGTGCAAACCGTAAAACACAGTCAGTAGATCTGCAGATGTGCAAACCGTAAAACACACAGTCAGTAGAGCTGCAGATGTGCAAAACGTAAAACACATAGTCAGTAAGAGCTGCAGATTTGCAAACCGTAAAACACACAGTCAGTAGAGCTGCAGATGTGCAAACCGTAAAACACACAGCCAGTAGAGCTGCAGATGTGCAAACCGTAAAACACACAGCCAGTAGAGCTGCAGATGTGCAAACCGTAAAACACACAGTCAGTAGAGCTGCAGATGTGCAAACCGTAAAACACAGTCAGTAGAGCTGCAGATGTGCAAACCGTAAAACACACAGTCAGTAGAGCTGCAGATGTGCAACAATAAAACACACAACCGTAAAACAACACATTTTAGTAGCAGACTAGTTCTGACCCTGACTCCTATTCATGGATGGTTAGTCATAACACTGTTCATGCCCGCTCTAGGTTCATCATATCTCCAATCTAGGTTCATCATATCCTCACCTCTAGGTTCATCATATCCTCACCTCTAGGTTCATCAAATTACCCCATCTCCAGGTTCATCCTATTCCCACCTCTAGGTTCATCCTATCCCCACCTCTAGGTTCATCATATCTCCACCTCTAGGTTCATCATATCCCTACCACTAGGTTCATAATATCCCCACCTCTAGGTTCATCATATCCCCATAATAAAAGACTCACCATGACACTTTTGTAGACATGAGATTTCGTAATAGCACCTGTCTCCAGGGAGACTTTGATGACGCATGCGTCTGACGACTTGAAGGGCGTCGAGTTGTCGCTGTCGAATGATTGCAGGGATGAGGTAGATGAGGAGTGGGACATCTGTAGGATAAACAATCAGTAAATGTCTCGCACAATGACTCACACAATGTCTCACACAATGACTCCCACAATGTCTCACACAATGACTCACACAATGTCTCACACAATGACTCACACAATGTCTCACACAATGATTTCAGCCATGATCTTTCAACAAATATTAGGCATATAATCGCCCTGGAAAAAAGTAAATAGTAGGCACATCCACACATGGAGTTGTTGTTTTACGGCTCATCAACACTTATTTAGTATTTCAATCAATCATTAAATTTCAGCTATGAACTTTCAACAAACATTAGGTAAATAATGATAGTTGCAGTGGGAATACATGAATAGTGGCGCCAGCTGTTAAAGTGTGTAAACTACCTTTAAGACAATTAGACTAAGGGAGACAACTCCTGCTCACTTAACTTAGATATATGTACTCTCCTATTATGAAGTTACTTTGAGTGTGTAACCACAATTGGTGCACATTATTCGTATGCCGATAGGGATATGCCGTATTTAGCCGGTCATGTGATCGATGCATGCAATCGCCTAGGAATAGGGTACCTCAATGCCCCAAAATGTGCCGAGATATTTTATACGGGATATGCAGCATATGCCGACTGGATGCGTGCACACATCACCCGGAATGAATCGAGTGAAAACCTGGCTAAACAGTCATATGGTGTGAGCTGAAATAAAGTGTCTCAGCATTTATTAGCGTTTCTAGTACTTTAACATCAACGAGGCTCAAACTGGTGATCTCAGGATTTAGAGTTCAATATGCAGAAATAAAGTAGTGTTTAGTACTGAACTTACACCAGGGGTGGGAGATGCAGGTGAATCCAGGTTTGAGCTGCTAGCTTGGCTAGATTTGTCGTCGAAATTAAGTCCTCCACACATAAACAAAGAAAATCTGTTTGTGTCCAACTTGTTTGGTCTGTGACCGGAACTGAAAAAAGAAATAAAAGTAATAACACATGTACATATGGTTATTAGTTTAATCGTTCATTGAAAATTGAATAAAAACAAATCTATCAAAATAGGTGTTTTCTATTTTTGTTTGAAAAAACCCAAACAAGATATATTTATTTGGATTTCCCTGCAAAATAGAGATTATTTAACTGCTGGGATTGAATGTAAGAAAGTCGTATGGTTCTTTTCATGATAAAGCGGATGCGAGTAAATGAAAAAAACAAAACAGGTCTATTGTCTATAGTAACAATCATACAAGTCTTACCTGATGGAGGTAACTTTAATACAATAACAGTTGCTTTTATAAATCAATTTGTTTGCCACAATGTTTTTTTTCCCTCTATACTGATTCAACAATGCATCTCTAATACCACCACTTGTAGCAGAACATTTATAAGTTAATATTACCTCACAGATTTCTTTTTCAATTTGGCACCAACTCCATCAGTAGGGGGCTCGATGGCACACGAGAGCTCGTAACTGAAATGACAACATTTACATGACATAAGCCGAGTATTGATCAGGTTACATATTTACAAACACACCAAACTTCATCTTATTACCAAATTTGTAGCAGACGTTGATTGAAGTTGTTTAAACAAGATATTTTAATTGTAAAATCGAAGGTCAAATGTTTATTTGGATAAATTTTGTTTGTATTATAGCAAATGTAAAATTAGTTCATCTTTTACTTGGCTAGCGTGATAATTCATCAAAGGAAATAATGATTAATAAATGATTACAATAATGGTGGAGACATTTGTAAAATCTGTTAAACATAAATATCCAATGACTCACCTCTCATTTTCATCGTAAACTCGCACCGCGTCGAACCATGTCCAGAAGTTTGTGTCTTCGTGGAACATGTAGATCTGGGACGCAGACTGCAGCAACTTGATTTGAGCAAGAACTTCAAACTCTTTCCGACGCTTGTCAAAGTTTACGAGGCCGTCAGTGGTGTCCGAGATGGCTGTGTCGATCATCGTCAGATCTGTGAGGAACGTACCCAGATATGGCACAGTACCCTGCACCACACCCTTAATATAATATAAACATATATATCAGACAGGAGCTGGTAGCCTTCACCACACCCTACGTATAATATAAAAATATATATCAGACAGGAGCTGATACCCTGCACCACACCCTATGTTGATATAAGATAAAACAGTAGCTGGTACATCAAGCTCAGGAGAGATATATATGTTAAAAGTACGGTAGTATTACACTTATAAACTACATTTCTATCGGTGAAAGACTGTGCTTTCTCAGTGAAAGAATATTCAAAATCAGTAAGTATTAATAACTAACTCCGCACAAAAAAATAACTATGATGCCTAGTCGACGTCAATAAAGTGTTGCCGACGTCAATATCATCTGCCGATAATGTTCAATAAAGTGAATATTCCGGTTGAAATCATATATAAACTGACTGAAAATGTAATAAAGAGATTATTTAACTGCTGGCATCGATTAATATAGGGAAATCAGACGTGTTTTTTTTCTTACTCACTCGCATATGCTCATTCTTGAAAAGAACCACGTCCACCATCTCGTGAAGGTTTTCCCTATAACTGATTCCGGAAGTTAAATAATCTCTATGTCTTACAAACTCTAGTTATAGATTTACCATAGATTTGAATAATTGTTTAAAAGCTCATCTAATTGTTATCTATGTTATTAACAGTCACTCCCAGAGAAAGACAATACAGAGTATTCTGGGATCACTCTACTATCAACTAGATCTGCTGGGAGTCATGCGACTTGCTGCTAAAGGTCACAGGCCAGTGTTCTGTGCCTTGAACCCACAATATTTAGATCAAGCGGCAAGCAGTCTAGCACTAGTCCACCACTACTCTTTGATGACAGAGTAGAAGTCACACGTACATTATCTATCCAGGACTGCCTCTTTAACTGATTCCTCCGTCGTAATGTTTTATTGCTGGAATCCACGTTAGAGAACTTGGCTGTTGCTTCCTGTAATGCAAATAAATGCTGCATGAAAAGTATTAAGGTTTTTTATGGTTTCAGCAGAGAAATTCTGTTTCAGCAGTGGAATTCTGGAATGGGTAATATGAAAATTACAACACACATGCATATTTAATTCAATATTGTATATGTAGCCGTGCCTTTAATAGTGGTTCAAGGGAGACAACTGCTATAGTTCTCTGTAGTATGTTTACTCATATTTATGTCCCTTATTCCACAGGAAGATAGCTGGCTATGTTCACAGTACTGAGTAATAACTGTAAAAGTTAATGAGACCATTTATCATGAGATCAATGTATTATATATATTGTATACAGTTGTCATATATGTCTTGACAAACTGATTATTGTACAAATACAGCTTGGTTGACAGGATTGAGTGAGTGAAAACTAACTTAGGTCACCCCTAACACTGCATGGCATGATAACTCTAACTAACTCAGTCTTTGCCTACCTTCTCTAAGAGAAACACCTATTTCAGTACAGAGATGTAATAATATATATTTTAGTAGTTTTCTATAGACTTGTAAAGGTCTGATTGAGAATGTAGTTTATATATTCTACAGCTATTAGATTCTGGGTAAATATTTGGTTGCAGAACCTAAATATGGATTTGTCTGGTGAGTTCTCGATTGTTTGGTATATTAATGAAATTGCCGCGTTTGTAGATAATGTATTTCTGTAATGGCTGCAATGTCATTCATATTGTAATTGTTTGTTAAATGTGATGTTTGTATATATTGCAGGCTTTATATTACCCGTATATAAAGAACCCTAAATCATGGATTGGAGTTGTTGAATTTATCCCCATAAGACCATGGTTACATATAACGCAGCATTTATAATAGCAAATGATTGTTGCGAGAGAGTTGACAGTATACCTACTATTAATTGTACCTACTAAACAGAAACGAATTATCCTAAAACAATTTTATAACAAGGAATGTCAAGTGACAAATGTCCTGAAAATGTTAACTCATTTGACCTTTGACCTCCAAGTATGACCTCGACCTTTGAGGTACAGACCCGATTCTTGCACATCTTTTCATTGTGGTTAACATTTGTGTAAAAATTCATGGAAATCCCTTGAGTTCTTTCAAAGTTATGGCTGAGACATGATTGTTTTGAACGGACGGACGAACGGATGGATGGACAATGCTAACTTCGGTGGCAAAAAAAGAAGAACTGAATTGTTGTTTAACAGCTAGTCCAGACTCTATTGTACCCATCTCGGTGAGCCCTAAGGCTCATCGAGTATGTTGGCGGAGGGACTATAAACCTTAGAACTACATACACACACACTTGTTTAACAGCTCATCAGCACAATATAGGTTATTTTGAGTCTCTTAGAGAGAAGAAATGATACTCTGGAATTATACTCTGGGAATCTGAGAATATTCCCTACTTGTACTTGTAAATAGGTTCCAATGGATTCTTTCAACATGCTGGGAGGATACATTCCGGTACATGGAACCAATACGTTCCAATCTGACGACATATTTTTTGTGGTGGAGGCAGACCACCCTCTTATTCCTGGGTAGAACCAGTACTGTATATCTCCCGACATTCGTAAGAATCAAAACTTTCTCACTCACAAGTTGAGCTCCCAGTGGGATTCGAACCCGCAGCGGTGAATGGCGAGAAGGTTATCCCCTCGACCAAGGAGGTCAAGACCCCGAGTATCAGCCAAGTAATGCCTTGTGAAACTGAACAATAATGATGACAATACAAAGATACAGTATATGCAAGCAACACATTTATAACTTTGGCAAACATTGTCTGACCTTCATCAGGAGGTTCCTTGATGCCAACTGGTTGTTCTCATTGGAGAATATACAGGCCAACTCTTCAAATCCTTCCAAATTTTCCCTGTAACAGTAAAGGTTATATCATAAATATTATAGCAGCATCAACACGAAATATTTACTGCGAAAAATTCAGACAGAAATTGATCCATGAATCTCTTCGACTATAGCAATGTGTGCAAACCACTACACTTTGCATGGCAATTATGCACGGCAACTTGACCTAGTGACAATCTTTTAAACTTCGTGATAACTTGCAATAATTTTCCTTCAGTACAAAAGATAGCTATTTCATAACAATGGGTGTGTCATTGACATTACTTGTCACATCAGCAATACTTCGACTGTTTCCTGATCTGGCGTCACACTTTTCTCAAAATGGGTCATAATCTCAAGATATCTCAAAAACCAAGTCCAAGGCTACTGGCTTAGGAGTTACGGACTCAAAAACTGTAGTTTTATGCGAGGCAAACTATATATTGATGATACAAGCAAACAAAGTTTCTCCCCTTCAGTGCTCTAGGGTCAAAGGATATTTCACTCGCTAACTAAATCATGATTTTTTGCTTTTTACTTGCAAATATGCCATTTTGTACTGAAACGGTATATTTTTAATGCTGATTTCAATCCGTATTTATATTTTGGATGCAGATTTTTCAAAACTTTAATGATGGAACACCCCTATAAACTGTTTATCTGGAGGATGGAACACCCCTATAAACTGTTTATCTGGAGCACTCCATCATTATCTGAAGCTGTTTAGAATGAATCAAGGACATTAACTCTGTAACCGATGAATCAAGGACAATAACTCTGTAACCGATGAATCAAGGACAATAACTCTGTAACCGATGAATCAAGGACAATAAATCAAGGACAATAACTCTGTAACCGATGAATCAAGGACAATAACTCTGTAACCGATGAATCAAGGACAATAACTCTGTAACCGCTGTAACCGATGAATCAAGGACAATAACTCTGTAACCGATGAATCAAGGACAATAACTCTGTAACCATTGAATCAAGGACAATAACTCTGTAACCGATGAATCAAGGACAATAACTCTGTAACCGATGAATCAAGGACAATAACTCTGTAACCGCTGTAACCGATGAATCAAGGACAATAACTCTGTAACCGATGAATCAAGGACAATAACTCTGTAACCATTGAATCAAGGACAATAACTCTGTAACCGATGAATCAAGGACAATAACTCTGTAACCGATGAATCAAGGACAATAACTCTGTAACCGATGAATCAAGGACAATAACTCTGTAACCGATGAATCAAGGACAATAACTCTGTAACCGATGAATCAAGGACAATAACTCTGTAACCGATGCCTTGAATATGGTCATTGCCCAACTTGACCAAGATCTTGTACTGGATTGTACTTACTTAGGAAGGACGCCCCTGATTACTGGATTGTACTTACTTAGGAAGGACGCCCCTGTGTACAGGATTGTACTTACTTAGGAAGGACGCCCCTATCTTGTACTGGATTGTACTTACTTAGGAAGGAAGCCCCAAGATCTTGTACTAGATTGTACTTACTTAGGAAGGACGCCCCTATCCTGTACTGGATTGT
The DNA here is from genome assembly GCA_037043455.1 of Cyrtodaria siliqua. Lineage (NCBI taxonomy): Eukaryota > Metazoa > Mollusca > Bivalvia > Adapedonta > Hiatellidae > Cyrtodaria > Cyrtodaria siliqua. The sequence goes on along the minus strand of JAWPHD010008497.1, from coordinate 75,199 downwards.
ACTTACTTAGGAAGGACCAAGAGCCTGTACTGGATTGTACTTACTTAGGAAGGACCAAGATCCTGTACTGGATTGTACTAACTTAGGAAGGACGCCCCTGTGTACTGGATTGTACTTACTTAGGAAGGACGCCCCTGTGTACTGGATTGTACTTACTTAGGAAGGGCGCATCTTGTACTGGATTGTACTTACTTAGGAAGGACGCCCCAAGATCTTGTACTGGATTGTACTTACTTAGGAAGGACGCCCCTATCCTGTACTGGATTGTACTTACTTAGGAAGGACGCCCCTGTGTACTGGATTGTACCTATTTAGGAAGGGCGCATCTTGTACTAGATTGTACTTACTTAGGAAGGACGCCCCTATCCTGTACTGGATTGTACTTACTTTGGAAGGACCAAGAGCCTGTACTGGATTGTACTTACTTAGGAAGGACCAAGATCCAGTACTGGATTGTACTAACTTAGGAAGGACACCCCTGTGTACTGGATTGTACTTACTTAGGAAGGACACCCCTGTGTACTGGATTGTACTTACTTAGGAAGGACGCCCCTGTGTACTGGATTGTACTTACTAAGGAAGGACGCCCCTGTGTACTGGATTGTACTTACTTAGGAAGGACGCCCCTGTGTACTGGATTGTACTTACTTAGGAAGGAGATTGTACTTACTTAGGAAGGAGATTGTACTTACTTAGGAAGGATGTCCCAAGTTTTGCGTAATCTGTACACAGAGTTGGCCTGCAGTCCTGATATGATTGCCTTCAGTGACGAAAAATTCTTTAAATGGCGCATTTCCTGTTAAATAAACAGAGAATTTAAATGTCATATATTTTATTTAAAAACAAATACAGAATTCAAATGTTTCACTTCCTGTTAAAATAAACAACAAAATAATTCAAATCTTGTTTTTCCCACAACAGAAACAACTAGACTTTATATGTTTTATTTTCTATATAATTTTTATGAAAAAAAAGGTAAAATTTAGGAAAAATATTTCTAAATAAATTAAATAGAATTCCTCCATAAAGATCATCTTAAAAACATATTGATGCCAAATTGCTGCAATATACAGATTAAGAAAACATACAGGAAACTCATATATGCTCTTTAAAAATTGATCCAACTTCTCTGGTTTTTTACTTGACCCATTCAATGTCTGAGTTATTTTTCTACCACTCACCTGAGCTATTTCGATCCATTTTTGCAGTATTTTTACTCTCTGAGAAGTTTTGAGGTCAGTGTTTTTCAGTATGGTAGCAATGACGCGTAGTGAGACCCGGTTGAACTGTTCTATGGTTGCCAACACACTGCCTGCCACAGTGCCCCCCTTGCCCTGCTTTCTGGCCCTACGAGCCCACACAGCCCCCAGACATTGGTGTGGGACCACACGCTTAAACAGCTCCTGAAAAAAATGAAAACATTAAACACCAGTCCAGCTGACAAATGGCAGAACCCTTTATAGTAAATAATATTATTAATTCTTACAACTATATAGCCTGAGCCATCCATTTTCTGTTATTATGCTGTTTTATATATTATTTTTTTTACTCTATCTCAAAGATGTCACACATATTAAATGTAGAATAAAAACACTTTTTGACATTTTATGTTACAGAACAAGCTTTTTGGTATCACACTGCCATACATTTATTAGGGATTATACGGTAACTGTATAGACATACGTTCACCCTTCAACATGATCTCCAAAAAGATATGTCCTCACAATTAGATATGTCACATTATTACTAGCAAGTGACTATATATCTGTATCTGTAGATTTTCAACACTACTTACCGCGTCTCTGTGAGTAAGCTGTTCTGCAACAGTCTGGTTACTTATATCACAGAAGCCCAGAGGTTTGTGGTAGTCTGCCACAATCAGGTGGTCAACCTCGTCCACAAGGTTGAAGTGGAACTCGATGTTCTTTTCTGTAATAAATAAAGTGTATGATTATTCTTTATTCAACTGACTGAGGCTTTCCACTACTGTTTTGGTTCTTGGCAAAAGGGATTTTGAAACAATCAGACAGTTAAATTTAAAGTAATTACATTTTTTATGTAATTTATCAGTGTAAAAATTGATGAACTATATATACCACACATTCTGACTTGATCCCATTTTCTATATGATTCAATCAGTCAACAAAGTTTACAAAGCCAAAAACTACAGAAAACATGAATTTTATCGGACAGATTGATGAACTATATACAGATTTACCACACATTCTGACTTGATCCCATTTTCTATATGATTCAATCAGTCAACAAAGTTTACAAAGCCAAAAACTACAGAAAACATGAATTTTATCGGACAGATTGATGAACTATATACAGATTTACCACACATTCTGACTTGATCCCATTTTCTATATGATTCAATCAGTCAACAAAGTTTACAAAGCCAAAAACTACAGAAAACATGAATTTTATCGGACAGATTGATGAACTATATACAGATTTACCACACATTCTGACTTGATCCCATTTTCTATATGATTCAATCAGTCAACAAAGTTTACAAAGCCAAAAACTACAGAAAACATGAATTTTATCGGACAGATTGATGAACTATATACAGATTTACCACACATTCTGACTTGATCCCATTTTCTATATGATTCAATCAGTCAACAAAGTTTACAAAGCCAAAAACTACAGAAAACATGAATTTTATCGGACAGATTGATGAACTATATACAGATTTACCACACATTCTGACTTGATCCCATTTTCTATATGATTCAATCAGTCAACAAAGTTTACAAAGCCAAAAACTACAGAAAACATGAATTTTATCGGACAGATTGATGAACTATATACAGATTTACCACACATTCTGACTTGATCCCATTTTCTATATGATTCAATCAGTCAACAAAGTTTACAAAGCCAAAAACTACAGAAAACATGAATTTTATCGAACAGATGTCTATTTAATAATATTATTAAATTATATACAAATCCCTCTTGATGATGCAGATAACAGCCATCACAGCATTGTGATCCATATGCAGGTGGGGATTCAACATAGATGGATAATTCTGACATTCAATTTCTAGCTCCACCTCTATCGTCCAAGGGTGCCACAAACATAGGTCATGTGTTTCATTTGTAGTTTAGAGTTGTTTTTGGGACAAATTATGTGCTTTTCTTACATTGTAAATCTCTACTGTACCTTTAATTGCAAATCTCTGGTGGGTATAAGCTTGATTGACAGAACTATTGTTTGGGGCACTTGTTTCAGCCAAAGTTTTTTCTGCAGTAACTTGAGAGCAGTTTAAATAATACGCACATCAGTTATATATCATTATAACTGGCAATAAAACTACTTTACTTTTGAAAATCGGTTGAGAAATAAATGTTTCACAGCCAAAATGATTTTTCGATAGGGCTTTTCCTATGTAAATTACTTGTTGGTGGAACCGCAGACAATTAAGAATTTCAAATAACTTCAGTTATCCTTCATATTTTGCTATAAAATGTTCAGGGTGTCTTAATTTATTAATATTTAAACCACTTTTGGATAAAAATTCTAAAAAAAATAATTTCAAAATTTTCATGCAGCAGAATTTTGCATTGAAAATGCACCATCAAAAACAACTATCGACATGAAATTTTTATTTCTCAACCGATTTTAAAAAGTATTTTTATTTACCACTAAAAATGTCTGTTTCACTGACATATAACTTATTTAGGTAGTAGATTAATTTTATCTTAAAAGACCAAAAACCCTTCGGCCGAAACAAGCGTCCCGAACAATATGTCTTGGCAGACCATCATACTTTACTACCCCACTTTCTATGTAGCCAGGACAACACTTTCTGTGCATGTGCAATTTATATCTGTCACAACAGTAAAAAGGTCATAAATATAGACCTTAATTTACTATTAAATAAGTGCCATTTTATTTTTAAGTAATCAGACTTTAAAGATTTAACATCATTTTTGTAACATCTACCAGACTCCAGTTTGGTCGATCTCTATGAATTCAACATAGCGCCGCCATTTTTTTTATTCAGTGTACCATGGTGGTCCACTTGCATATTTTTTTTTAGACCAATTAGAAGACAGATTTTCATGTTATGGGCTTGAGTGTCAAGGTAAAGATTGATGTAATATGAATATATAATTAGATGTGTGATTTGAGGTATCCAACGGGGTATTTCAACTCATTAAAAAATAGCAATCTTCAACATCGGTAAAAACAATGATATAAAAGTAGATGAAGGTTAATGAAGGTTCAGGTACCTCTATGAGGCCTTCTTTTATGTTATGAAATCATTTTCAAGTCCTTGTGAGTGGAGCTCTTTTGAGCACCAGGCTGTGCAAACATGCTACCCTTTGGGCCTCTGCAGGCAGAAATGTATAGGCTGGCTCGCGATTTTTGCGTGGGAACCAGTCTAACGATTTGGATGATTTAAAATGCATAGCTTTTGTGAAAAAATACACTTTAGAACTATTGGTGTAATTTATTTTACAATTTTTTTAAAATATTGTACAAATATTGTACAACTGTTGTCCTGGCTATTCTATGCCTAGAAGATGCATGTATGGGGTTTATTGTCGCTTTTAAAAATCTTTCAGTCATATCATGAAGGTGTCTATGCTCAGTTTTGTCACACTGGAACACCATGCTGTAGACATATGACACGATACTCCATTTTGTCGCATTATACCGACACTGAGCCGACCAGTCTTTGTCTTTGAACTACCTTTTATAGTCAGCAAAGCCAGGGAGATACTAGTAACATTTTTATGATGTCTTTGGTATGACCCAGCCCTTGATGGAGCCCATGATCTCCCACATGCAGTGTTGATGGAGCCCATGATCTCCCACATGCAGTGTTGATGGAGCCCATGATCTCCCACATGCAGTGTTGATGGAGCCCATGATCTCCCACATACAGTGTTGATGGAGCCCATGATCTCCCACATGCAGTGTTGATGGAACCCATGATCTCCCACATGCAAGGCAGATGCTCCATCACAAGGCCACGCTGCCTAGAAGTAGGTAGGCCGCATGTTTTGACATTCACCTTATTTTTATTTGCTAAAAAAACTAAAAGGTGAACTTTAAACTAAAAAATACTACGAAAACCGTTGTTCCAGACCCCAATATGAACTGTGTCAAAAAAAAGGTACATATGTCCTCTTCATAAATATATTTATTACTTTCTACAACTTTTTTTTCTAAGCATCTTACGAAAACAATGTATCTTTCTAATGACATAAATGCTACTTTGATTTTTTGAAAATTTGTGGCTTAACTACTAAAAGATTGACTGAAACCTGGGCAGCACTGATGACAAGCGCTACCTCATTAGCGATCATTATTTCCTACTCACCTATTTTACTGCTCTCTTCCTTCCTGAACCTGTCCGTTTTGTGTTTCACTCGTATCGCCAGATCTGATTCTGGTATATGTTGATGGGCGAAATTCTCAAGTTGTGTCAGGCATGCGTAATTTGGTGGGTCACGAAAATCTTCAGGATATGTATCTATCCACACCGAAATGACAGACTTTATTGTTCTGAAATGAGAGGAACAAATATTTAAGATTTTAATAATAATGAAAATAAATCCTAACAAACTGGAATATATTTTGCAAATTTATTTACAATTGTAAGGAGATTTAAAGGGACACATGGCAATCTTGAAGTGATTATCAAACATTGAACATCAAAAATTGAAAGCTTCTCAATTTATTTATCTAGTATCATTTTGACTTTAAACCTGCTTGCATATAATTAAATACAATTTTGAGTTTCATTGTCTACGTCTTATACTACCATACATTTAAATATATTATTGGTATACCTTAACAGTTAATAATATGCAAAAACAATTTGCTTTAAACTATTCTTATAATTAATGACTGAACAAATGCAATTTATGTAGAAAAACTAACGGGAGTTTTCAAAACATCAAGATTGCCATTTAAATGGAGATGACTGGCCTTGTGTGGAATATTGGTACACATTTTTTTCAACCATAATTTGATTATGAATTTCAATGGATCACACAAGGTTGTGTTTTTGATGAAGATAATCGATACTAAAATGCAAGGGAATACAAGATAGCTGTGGCACTGTGCGCGCTTAGAAGGGTGGGTTTTAAGTCGAGGCTGGAAGGTGACACCGACTTGTAGGAGTCTTCATCAATATGCCATTATGTATAAAGTTGAATATCACAGGAGAAATACTGTCTTCAAAACTATCCGACACATTCATGGTCATGCGTTCTTACCTGAGCTGTATTTCCTGTAGCTCGTTTTTAGCGTCCCTGTTGGCCTTGATGTTGATATATCTGTCGATGAGCAAATTAAGGACCTCTTCGGAGCTCGTAAAAGTACGGTATGTGGCGAGAAACACGTTGGTGTAAGAAGAGTCCATCTCACCGCGGATGTACAGGTACTCCACAAGCTTGGCCACGGTGCCGGCCTTGATCACACGGTACTTCTGTGTCTCCCACATCAAGTGGGAAAACTCATTGGCCGTCCGGTTCTCATTCTGTAATTGACACGTGTAAAACAGGTCAAGGGTCATATATCTGACACATGTTACAGAGGTCACTGGTCATACAGGTCACATATCTGACACATGTAACAGAGGTCAAAGATCATACATGTCACATATCTGACACATGTAACAGAGGTCAAAGATCATACAGGTCACATATCTGACACATGTAACAGAGGTCAAAGATCATACATGTCACATATCTGACACATGTAACAGAGGTCAAAGATCATACATGTCACATATCTGACACATGCAACAGAGGTCAAAGATCATACAGGTCACATATCTGACACATGTAACAGAGGTCAAAGATCATACATGTCACATATCTGACACAATTAACAGAGGTCAAAGATCATGCACGTCACATATCTGACACATGTAACAGAGGTCAAAGATCATACATGTCACATATCTGACACATGTAACACAGGTCAAAATCATACATGTCACATATCTGACACATGTAACAGAGGTCAAAGATCATACATGTCAATATCTGACACATGTAACAGAGGTCTAAGACCATACATGTTACATATCTTACACAAGTTACAGAGGTCAAAGATCATACAGGTCACATATCTGACACATGTAAGAGGTCAAAGATCATACAGGTCACACATGTGACACATGTAACAGAGGTTAAAGATCATACAGGTCATATATCCGACACATGTAACAGAGGTCAAAGATCATACATGTCACATATCTGACACATGTAACAGAGGTCAAAGATCATGCAGGTCACATATCTGACACATGTAACAGAGGTCAAAGATCATACATGTCAATATCTGACACATGTAACAGAGGTCTAAGACCATACATGTTACATATCTGACACAAGTAACAGAGGTCAAAGATCATACAGGTCACATATCTGAGATACAGGTCACACACATGTACAGAGGTCAAAGATCATGCAGGTCATATATGTGACACATGTAACAGAGGTCAAAGATCATACAGGTCACATATCTGACACATGTAACAGAGGTCAAAGATCATACAGGTCACACATCTGACACATGTAACAGAGGTCAACGATCATACATGTCACATATCTGACACATGTAACAGAGGTCAAAGATCATACAGGTCACATATCTGACACATGTAACAGAGGTCAAAGATCATACATGTCACATATCTGACATATGCAACAGAGGTCAAAGATCATACAGGTCAAATATCTGACACATGTAACAGAGGTCAAAGATCATACATGTCACAGATCTGACACATGGTACAGAGGTCAAAGATCATACAGGTCACATATCTGACAAATGTAACAGAGGTAAAAAATCATGCAGGTCACATATCTGACATGTAACAGAGGTCATAGCTAATACAGGTCACATATCTGGCATATGTACATGTAACAGCTCCGACATCTATAAGTGTAGCAATGATCAATAGACCCTTTCTGTTAATAGAAATTACCATATAAATGCCCCAGTGAACTATATACAACATAGTAAATATTGTTCTCACCTCTGAGAGGGTGTGGTAGGTCACCCGCTTCAAGTAAGCATGGTAGATGGCACCATCTTCTCGTTCTTCTCGCCAAAATCGTGTCAGTTCGTCCTGTAATGAAAAGCAGATGTTCACTATATTTATGAATTCGAAAATAATTGAAACCTAAATACATATACAATTTCAACAAAGTAATACGTGTACATGTACAATTTCTACAAAGTAATACACGTACATGTACAATTTCTAAAGTAATACATGTACATGTACACTTTCTACAAAGTTATACATGTACATACAATTTCTACAAAGTAATATGTGCACATGTACACTTTCTTCAAAGTAATACATGTACATACAATTTCTACAAAGTAATACATGTACAATTTCTACAAAGTAATACATGTACATATACAATTTCTACAAAAAGATAACCTAACCAGGAGCATGAGTAAATAGTACAGTACAGTTGAATTGAATGTTGTTTAACGGCTCATCAACACAGTATAGGTTATATAGAGCCGCCCCAGAGAGTGGGGAAGGATACATAGGAATTCGGGAACCGTGCCCTACTCTTATTATCGAATAGATTACTATGGTTCGTTAACGTGCTTGGATAGACCGATACACGGGAACCGCCCGGTTAACGTCCCCATCTGACGGACGAGGCTAAGGGAAAGTGTCTTGCCTCAGAACACATAACGAGACTCAGTGGCACCACGGAGGATTGAACCCGGGGCCTCCGGTTACAAATCTGCCAGTACAGTACAGATCATGATGTGATTTATGTTAAGCATCGAACCTCAGTGCCAAATGGCATGCTTTCCTTGGGGGAGGTATTAAAAACAAAAAAAACATATGCCTTTAATTTGAAGGGATTCTCTAGAATGGGTCTAAAATGAATCGCATTGATTATTCCTACATTTTATTGTAAAATAAAAGCGACAACTTATTAACAAGCCATATTTAACACTGTAATCGTTCTAAAGTAATATTTATTTAATACAACAAAATTCTTCAAAATTCTGGAAACTGGAATTGAGTAAGCCAACATTTTCATTTTATTTGGTGTGAAAATCTGTAAAAAGGGAATTGACCTGTGGGAAGAAACAAGGATTATTGCGATGGCGCTCTTTTGAATTGGTTCTAGTTTTATACTGAATTTTGATTTCTTACCAAAGATTGAATAAAGATTGTATTGAATTTAAAAGATATTTTCATATTTTTTTTTTGAAGCTGTATGGGTGCTACTATTAGGGGAAATGAATAAATTAGGGGATATACGGTACTGCACAATTAAGGGATATACGGTACTGCACAATTAAGGGATATACGGTACTGCACAATTAAGGGATATACGGTACTGCACAATTAAGGGGATATACGGTACTGCACAATTAAGAGGATATACGGGTACTGCACAATTAAGGGATATACGGTACTGCACAATTAAGGGATATACGGTACTGCACAATTAGGGGATATACGGTACTGCACAATTAAGGGATATACGGTACTGCACAATTAAGGGATATACGGTACTGCACAATTAAGGGATATACGGTACTGCACAATTAGGGGATATACGGTACTGCACAATTAAGGGATATACGGTACTGCACAATTAGGGGATATACGGTACTGCACAATTAGGGGATATACGGTACTGCACAATTAGGGGATATACGGTACTGCACAATATACGGTACTGCACAATTAGGGGATATACGGTACTGCACAATTAGAGGATATACGGTACTGCACAATTAGGGGATATACGGTACTGCACAATTAGGGGATATACGGTACTTGCACAATTAGGGGATATACGGTACTGCACAATTAGGGGATATACGGTACTGCACAATTAGGAGATATACGGTACTGCACAATTAGGGGATATACGATACTGCACAATTAGGGGATATACGGTACTGCACAATATACGGTACTGCACAATTAGGGGATATACGGTACTGCACAATTAGGGGATATACGGTACTGCACAATTAGGGGATATACGGTACTGCACATTTAGGGGATAACTGTACTGCACAATTAGGGGATATATGGTACTGCACAATAAGGGGATATACGGTACTGCACAATTAGGGGATATACCATCCCGCACAATTAGGGGATGCGGTACCGCACAATATGGGGATATACGGTACCGCACAATTAGGGGATATACGGTACTGCACAATTAGGGGATATACGGAACCACACAATTAGGGATATACGGTATCGCACAATATACGGTACTGCACAATTAGGGGATATACGGTACCGCACAATTAGGGGATATACGGTACTGTACAATTAGGGGGATATACGGTACCGCACAATTAGGGGATATACGGTCAGCACAATTAGGGATATACGGTACTGCTGCGCACAATTAGGGGATATACGGTACTGCACAATTAGGGGGTATACAGTACTGCACAATTACTCTGCATAATCTTCGCTAACCAATTATATATGTAGATGATATGTGGTTTAAACAACTTGAGGGAGAGTCCACCACATCAAAAGGATGAAGGTGATGAGTGGGAGGTACAGTGTAAAAGTTGTCTAGGTATTTTTTATCAACACTTGGATGCACCCGTAAACTTATTAAAGGTGTGTAGCATATAGTTCATCAACACTTGGATGCACCCATGAACTTTTAAAGGTGTGTAGCATATAGTTCATCAACACTTGGATGCACCAGTGCACTTATTAAAGGTGTGTAGCATATAGTTCATCAACACTTGGATGCACCCGTTGCACTTATTAAAGGTGTGTAGCATATAGTTCATCAACACTTGACTGCATAGTTGTTGTTGCTTAGGAATATTCAAATCAAAATCTGTAACATTTTGAAATCCCTCAGAAGCAACCAAATGCAACCTAGATTTTGTTTTGTTGAGCCGGTGGGAGAGGAATGAATGAATGAATGGTGTTTTACGGCATGTCGACACATAAATAGGTCATATTGTGCGCAAAAACTGACGAAAGATGAAGAAATGAAGGAATAATTAAAATTTAATGTAAATATATAAAGATAACAAGAGGTCAATGACCTTGAAGCTCTACTGATTGATTTTGATTTCAGGAAGTAGTCGCTACAGACTTGTTTTTTGAAAAATTATTTTTAGCCGTGGCGGCCATCTTGAATTTCAGGCCGACCTGAATTTTGCTAGGATCAAATAGACATCAAGAGCAATATTCCTGTGAAGTTTCATGAAAATCCGTCAAGTAGTTTCAAAGGAATAGTCGCTACAAGTTTTCATTATATAACTCTATGTAAACAAAGATGGCCGCTGACAGCCATGTTTAACATCGAATCAAAATGATTTTTGACAAGGACTAACATCATGTCATGCTGATCATTTTTACAAAAAGTCCCATATCAATATCACTTATAGTTTTCAAGAAGTAGTCTCTACAAACTTGTATTTTGAAAATCTATTTTTAGCCATGGCAGCCATCTTGAATTTCCTGCCAACCCTGAAATTTTGCTAGGATCAATTAGACATCAAGAGCAACAATCCTGTGAAGTTTCATGAAAATCCGTCAAGTAGTTTCGGAGGAGTAGTCGCTACAAGTTTTCATCATATTTACTCTATGTAAACAAAGATGGCCACTGGCAGCCATGTTTAACGTCGAATAAAAATAATGTTTGACTCTGATAACTATCAAGTCATGCTGATCATTTTACAAAAAGTCCCATATCAATATCACTTATAGTTTTCAAGACGTAGTCGCTACAAACTTCTTTTTTAAAAATCTATTTTTAGCTGTGGTGGCCATCTTGAATTTCTGGCCGACCTGAAATTTTGCTGGGATCAATTAGACATTAAGAGCAACATTCCTGCAAAGTTTCATGAAAATCCACCTAGTAGTTTCAAAGTTGTAGTCGCTACAAGTTTTTACTATATAACTCTATGTAAACAAAGATGGCCGCTGGCAGCCATGTTTAACGTTGAATCAAAACAATTTTTGACAAGGACCAACATCATATCATGCTGATCATTTTAGAAAAAGTCCCATATCAATATCACTTATAGTTTTCAAGAAGTAATCGCTACAAACTTGTATTTTGAAAATTTATTTTTAGCCGTGGCGGCCATCTTGAATTTCCGGCCGACCTGAAATTTTGCAAGGATCAATTAGACATCAAGAGCAACATTCCCGTGAAGTTTCATGAAAATCCGTCAAGTAGTTTCAGAGCAGTAGTCGCTACAAGTTTTCATTATATAACTCTATGTAAACAAAGATGGCCGCTGGCAGCCATGTTTAACGTCGAATCAAAACGATTTTCGACAAGGACCAACACCATGTCATGCTGATCATTTCAGTAAAAGTCCCATATCAATATCACTTATAGTTTTTCAAGAAGTAGTCACTACAAACTTGTTTTTTAAAAACCTATTTTTAGATCTGGCGGCCATCTTGGATTTCACATCAACATGAATTTTTGCTAGGATCAACTAGACTTCATGGGCAAGATTTCTGTAAAGTTTCATGAAAATCCATTCAGTAGTTTCAGAGGAGTAGTCGCTACAAAAAAAAGTTTACGGACAGACAGACAGGACGACGGACGACGACATAAGCTCTGCTGATCTCTGATCAGTCGAGCTAAAAACTAATTACAAATAAGGGATGATATGGTAGTAATATAAACTATATATGTAAATCAACAAATGCCCGAAAACGGGATATAAACATGATAAAGAAGTAAATATATACAAGAATATACATGTATTATAATGATTTATATAGTCTGACTTCCTTCAGGAAATAGGTGGGGGAGGAAGAAAGAACTGAATTATTTTGTGTATTGTGTGTAATGTAACATATCATTTAGGTTATTCAGATCCACTCTCATATTTAGAGCCACTCCCAGGTGAGCAAAGAGTAAATCAAACAGTCTTGGACGTCATTGCCCCTCCTGAGACAGGACAGGCGAAGATATACAATTTCTACTGTCTCTCTCATTTGCCTTGACCTGAACTTTGTTGACGACAGTAATGTTATTTATTTGGTTCAAACTGTCTTAAGAAAATTTAAAAACAAAAACAACTGATATCTTTGTTGATGTATTCTACAGTTTATCAGTGGTTAGCCCTCCAAAAGTACTTTTTCCCCTATACAATGTTGTATGTTTTGGTGTAATTGTTTGTTTGTATGGTGTTTTACGTCATTTTTCAACACATGTAAGGTTATATATATATGACAGTCGATTTTTTGTGGTAGAGGCAGACCACCAACTTTTCTTGGGTAGAACCAGTACTGTTACACCTCCCACCATCCGTAAGAATCGACACTACCACACAAGTCGAGCTCCCAGTGGGATTCAAACTCGCAGTTCCCAGTGGGATTCAAACTCGCAGCGGTGAGAGGCGAAGGTTTACAACGCAATGTCGTTAACCATTCAGCCACGGAGTAATTGAGCGTGGATATTAATGTTTTTTTTTTTTTTGCTTGTCAACTTTGCAAATAAGTTTGCCCTCCCCCCAAACCCCAACAATCGAAACATACTTTTTTTGATTGTCAAATATAAAATGTTGGCCCCACTTAATAATTAAAACAATCCTATGCCCATGGATGCCATTCTTATGTCTATTACATGTAAATATATAACACAAATATCAATCAACATTACATGTTAATACAGACAAATCCACTAGCGGATACAGGGTGTGGGGGGTGGGGGGGGGGGGGGGGGGGGGGGGGGGTTGGTGTTATGGGGTTGGGGGTGGTGCCCCATACCCCCATAAAATTCCGGTTCATACATGTATGACTTTGTATGTCCATGTTACTGTAGACAAAATATCAAACAATTTCGATGCACGCCCTCAGTATAAAAAATATCCCGCTCGCTCGACGCATAATGGCTGATGAGTGGTTTAATTAACACGTTTTCAAATCAACCTTTTTATGAGGCTAGAAATGGACCAAAAAATTGACCAAAATCTTACGCCCCCATCAAACAATTTCGATGCACGCCATCAGTATAAAAAATGTTCTCGCTCGCTCAAACGCATAATGGCTAATGAGTGGTTTAATTAACACATTGTTAAGTCCTTTTATTTGAAAACTGACTTTTTTACCCTATCAATGCACTAACGCAACCGTTTTATAAGGCTAGAAACGGACCCGAATATTGACCAAAATCTTACGCCCCCCCTAAGCTGAAATCAACATTAAGTACAGACAAATCAACATTAAATACAGACAAATCAACATTAAATACAGACAAATCAACATTAAATACAGACAAATCAACATTAAATACAGACAAATCAACATTAAATACAGACAAATCAACATTAAATACAGACAAATCAACATTAAATACAGACAAATCAACATTAAATACAGACAAATCAACATTAAATACAGACAAATCAACATTAAATACAGACAAATCAACATTAATACAGACAAATCAACATTAATACACAGACAAATCAACATTAATACACAGATAAATAAATATGACAGAATAACTAGTCCTATGACCTACATGTACATACTTTTTTTATTGACAGTGGGTGGATTAACCTTAATGGTGATAAATAAGACAATGCAATGTTTTTGTGAAGATAATATATTCACACAGGTCTGCATGTACATGTACAATGCTGTAAACATGGATATACATGTACATGTAAAACCTATATTCAGAATACAATTTACAGCATGCATTGCATAATGAGGGGTGAACGTGAAATGTTTGTGTCTTGTTCTTTATTTGTACAGATATAAAATAATTCACTGTTCTTTATTAAAGAGGCTCTACCTATATCGTTTTTGTCCACCAATTGATATAAACTTTACTTAATTATAAGGAGGACTATGAAAAAGGTAATTGGCAATAATTTCACCCCATGTAATATGCGTTTTGCTGGGGAAAAACAGGATTGAAAAGATCGGATTTTTGAAATTGTATTCGTAATTGTTTTAGACAAGCCGATTGAGGAGATTTCCGATCTTATTCGTTTACAATCGGAACTGCCTCGTCGGATTGGCGAAGAGTTCCGATCGATTCGTTTACTATCGGAACTGCCCCGAATAGTTTGTTTTCGTTCAACTGAATTGCATTGCGCAATGTCCGAGAAAATCGTAAAAACTCGTAGTTCTCCGGCAGGAATAAAAGGCTGGGCAGCATTTTATTCCAGATATTGTTTTGATCATAATTAATAATTTACAGAACTGGAATACGAACCATGTTTCTTCTTAGAATACTCATAAAATAGCTTTGCATACATATAAATGCAGTAATATTGAGTATTTAATTTTTTACATTAAAAATCGCGTAGATATAGGTAGTGCCTCTTTGCATACATGTACAATACCAATATTTTCCATGGGGTTAACGACTTTGCGTTGTAAACTTTCTCCCGTCTCATCATTCTGCGGTTGAATCCAACTGGGCGCTCGATTTGTAAAATGTGAGAAATTTTAGTGTCGATTCTTATGGATGGTGGAAGGTATGGTACTGGTTCTACCCAGGAATAAAGTGGATGGTCTGCCTCCACCACAAACAATCAACCATCATACATAGCCTAACATGTGCTGAAAAATGATGTTAAACACCGAACAAACAAAACCAATAATTTTGCGTTAATCCATTGCAAACTGAACTTTTCAGTGTTCGACACTAACGCTAGCCCGATAGCCCGGGGCTAGTAAAAGTGACCGTCGGGCTAGCACGTACGATCGTCTAGCTAGCCCGATTGGCTAGTAGATTATAGAACAAACACGTACCCAATTTGCGTTGGCATTATATAAATAAAATCTCAAGCACTGTTAATCATTAATGTTCCGCAGATTCTCGCTTAAAACTGCTGCTCTTTTAGTCCGCGTAAAACGACATTTGTTTTCTTTTTGCTTTCGTTTACCGCGTGATACAGCCCGATACCGAATCACACAAACGCTTGTAACTACGCCTTATAAACTAGACAGCTTTTCGCAAGCGTTTTTATGACCACGATTTCAGCAGTTGTTCCGCTTCCGTCGGAAAACGCCGCGAATTATGAACGTGCTATAAACGGTGCAAACATAGATCGATTTTTGGGGCTTTCTCCAGCAGCCAAAAAACAAAAAACTCTATCATAATAATTTCTAATTTCTGTGTTTCTCATGTACATTGTTCAGAAATACTATAATAAATTAAAATAATAATCATCACAGTATGTTACTTTTCTTAACAGAGGTGCAGTGCAGACTGCCACGAGATCAGGTTATTGTGACGGAGGGTGCTGTCAGCGATGTCACAAATTGTGAATCTGATTTGTGTTGTTATTTGATTTGGTACCGTTGGTAGCAGGGCTAGTAGAAATTAAGGGGGGCTAGTGAAATTCCAAACCAACTAGCCCCCGGGGCTAGTAGGTCCAAAAAGTTAGTGTCGAACACTGCTTTTAGAAATGGGAACTATGAGGGAAAGGGAGGACTGGGACCGTAAAAAAAAACAGTAGCAAAAAGTTAGACAAGTACCCTAGATTTAGAATGTACATGTACATTGTATAGGAAAAACAGGATTATTTTATCTTGGCTGAAACTGCAATCAAAGGCATGTTTTATTAACAGATTAAGAACAAATAAATGGAAGGGTTTTTATTACAAGTGATAACACAGCTGCAGATCTGTGTACAGGTAGACACACCACTGATTTTATTCCAGGAGATAGGCTTATCAGTGAAAATACACTAATCTTGTTTCTTTGACTTTTGAAAAGTCTAACAGATAGTAGTATCCTTTGAGCAGGTTAAAGGGGTTCTATCATACCGTTATATATTTTTTAAGATGAATCTAAAATTTCAAAAATGATCCAACTCATGCTTAAAATGTCATGGTATGACAGTAGGTACATGTACGTGATGAATTCACCATACAATTTGATTTGGAATGAAATTGTGTGTAAAATTATTGAATGAATGAATGGGGTTTTAGCAATGTAAAATTGTTTAAATGAACCCTGGTGTGTAACCTAGGATAGCACATATATACATGAATTGAATTGGGTTTTAAGGCGCACATGAAAGGTTATATGGCACCTAACAGGAATGAACATGCCAGACTCATAGTCCATGTACATTGAGATAAAATATGGAGAATGGGCCTAGAACCTTCTCACCTGCAAAACTGCAGCAAATTATAATTTATATTGTAGACACTCCATTTACGCTGGAGTCACGTTTATTGTTTTTCTGCCACTGTTCTAGTGATTTGAGCGAGATGGCACCTGAAACAATGCAGGGGTCATGATGAAGACCTTTAATGAGCATGAACAAAAAATGATAAAATGAACATTAATTTGGGGGGTTCTACCCTTCTGCCTACCCCACCAACAGGATCTGCAGTGGCCGTATTATTTGCCCCGGAACCAAACTGGCCCCCCGGAACCACACGCGGCTAGGCTCATTGAAGAAACATACTTAGACCCTTTAGAATAGGAACTATAATTATTTGGCAATTTTAAGTTGGACAAAAGCATAGAATGAATGAATGGTGTTTTACGGCACGTCGACACATAAATAGGTCATATTGTGCGCCAAAAAAATATGAAAAATGAAGTATTAATTAAAAATTAATGTAAATATATAAAGATAAAACTATTAAAAATAAAATAAAAATAAGGGATGATAAGGTGTAATATAAACTATGTATGTAAATCAATAAATGCCCGGCAACGGGTATATAAACAAGTAAATATATATAAGAACACATTACAATGATTTATATAGTCTGATCTCTTTGAGGAAATCTAAAACAAGACTAAAATCTACAGTATCAAATAACTCTTTCATAGTATTAACATTGTAGTATAGGAATCATAAAATAACAATATGTGGCAAAGGACACGAATATAGCATGGCAGGGTTTCTGGGTCTGGCGGTCGGGTCGGGTCCTTATATACCCTTCCCCTTTCACTGGGGAAAATAATGTGTTGATGAGCAGTTAAACAACAATAACATTATTATTTAAGTGAGAAACATACAAACCAATTTTAGTTTCATCCCGTTGTTATTCCAAGTTATGCTCCCCTATAAAGCTTTAATATAACACAGATGCTTTTTCTGACCTTCAAACTCTCTGACAATTGAATGACAATTTGATAATTTTGATTCTGCCAATTTCACATGCGGCATAAATGTCCATAAAGTATTTTTTTCGTCAAAATGCACTTCAATTTACATAGATATCAAACCAATAATTATGGTAATTTAATTATTTGTTGATGTCATTTATTACATATATTTTTATAACCCTACATCACAGCACGTAATATACACATAAATACGGAGCTTATCAATCCTAAGTGTTTGTACGCATAATGATATAGAGATGATGATGAAAACAGAATACATAAGTAGCAATTTATTTACCACAATATGCCCCCATGCCGGGGGTCATTGCTCGTAAGATGAATAAACTAGGCACAGTAACTGTTGTATAGTGTACCATGTACTTGTTTATGTAAACAATGAGGTTGTAAATACTAGGGATGTAACAGAATGATACAGGTACGAATTCAGGATACACACACACTTAATTCCAGCAAGAATATGTTAGAAATATAAAACAATAATTGTTGCTGGATTTTAGGGGACGCACGTCAGATCTGCCCTGGTTTGATATGTCCTTGGAATAATATTTGTTCGGTAACAAATGCACAAAAATACTAAGTGGACACTTGCATCATATCAGGGCTTCCGTTAATGGCCGTATATTACACCCAAAAATTCGAGTTGTACGCCGAAAATTGAGATCAAAGACGTACACTGAACTTCCGAAAAACACCAATGTACGCAGACTTTCTTTGCCGCGGGCGTCCAGCTGTCAGTGTCAAATTGGTTAAATCATCGGGTCCAATTACATCCAAACGCTGCACAGTCAAGTTGTAAAGCAATTAAAACAAGAGCATCAAGAATTGCAGGGCAATCCAGTCCCCCACCGGCCCAGACATGCATTTTCCAGACATTTCCTATGATGGAGGTCAAAGATCAAGGTCAAGGTCACAATGACCTTATTTTGGTATGCGGACACACCGTTATAAGTGTTATAGTATTGAAAATACGGTCCAGACAAGCATTTTCTATGACAGAGGTCACAGGTCAAGGTCACAATGACCTTATTTTGGTATGCGACATACCGCTATCCCAAGATGTATCCACATACCAAGTTTGGTATCTCAAAGTCTTATAGTATTGAAAATATGGCATAGACAAGCATTTTCTATGCATTTTCTATGACAGAGGTCACAATGACCTTATTTTGGTATGCGACACACCGCTATCCTAAGATGTATTCACATACCAAGTTTGGTATCTCTGTTATAGTATTGAAAATACGGCCAGGACAAGCATTTTCTATGACAAAGGTCACAGGTCAAGGTCAAAGTGACCTTATTTTGGTACGCGACACAACGCTATCCCAAGATGTATCCACATACCAAGTTTGGTATCTCAAAGTCTTATAGTATTGAAAATATGGCCCAGCTAGCATTTTCTATGACAGAGGTCACAATGATCTTTTTTGGTATGCAACACACCGCTATCACAAGTTGTATTCACATACCAAGTTTGGTATCTCTTATAGCAGGGCTTCCGTTAATGGGCGTACGGCCGTAAATTACGTCCAAAAATCGTAGTTGTACGGCGAAAATTAACATCAAAGGCGTACAGTTTACTTCCAAAAACTTCAAAGTACGCCGCGATCGTTTACTACGGACGTCCCATAATCTGTAAATTACCGATTATAGCCCCGCCCATCTAATCTAATTTCATTTGAGACTGCCGACGTAACAAGTTGTAAAGCAATTAAAACTCAGTGGAGCCTGTAATTGACAGGTAAATCCGGTTTTGTCCAGTTTTTATCAAGGGTCACACGCATGACTGGTGAGAGGAGAGCGTGTTAATTAGATAATTGGCCTAGCCGCGCATTTCACAAAATGAACGCCAAATTGCTTAATTTATATTTATTAACCACAAAGTTGAAACTCCTTACACAAACAGATTATACTTTTAAGGCTATTTCTTTTATATCTTTGTGTCATTTTTCTATGTATTTATCAAAGTTACAAATAGAAACGAAGTACGACAAACAATATTTAATAATCTCTAACCTAGGGGAGAGAACTCTTCGCAAATGGAGACTAAACACGGAAGTGAAATTATCACTGGCAAAAACAATCAATTGCTTTGATAATAAATTAAAGAATCTGTTACATTTATTCCTACACTTGACAGTGTTACATACCTTTCATTAATGTATGCCAATTTAAAAGCTTTCCTGGACTGATAAATTGAAAACTGTTTGCAAAATGTAATTAACTGTATAAAACTTGTGGGTGGGGTATGGCACGCAAAGGGAAATTAAGTATTTTTAGTTTGAAACCGTTTATATAATGAGGTCATCAAATATTTTCTTTTATAAACATATAGATGATTATAATTATCCTTTTTTTCTTTTTAACAATTAAGATGTGTTGTTTCCCTCACTACCACGTGGAATCACTGACTCAAAGACTATGAATGCCATGCCCAAACACTGCAACTTCCTAAATTTTCACCATGAACTTCCAAATTTGATACACAGGAAGTTCGAACTTCCTAGATTTGAACCTTAGTGGAAGCCCTGTTATAGTATTGAAAATATGGCCCGGACAAGCATTCGGAAGGACTGACGAAAGGACGAGGTGCAAACCTATAGTCCCCAGTCCCCACTGGGACCGGTGGGGGACTAATAACACTCACTGTGTTACTGTGACAAGTGTTCGACAGGTAACACTGGTTGGATCCAGTTTTATTATGGGATAGCCACCGGCCCACCTGTGTAAATTGAATTGTGTATTGTGTATACATACAAACATCGCTTCTTGGGTTCAAAGAAGTATGGCAATTAATTAATGGGATTATAGGGGATTACGTTTAATTTGTGACTGATTGAATAATTATGAAAGGTAGGTTCGTTATATGCATCTATTTGTTTATTACAGATACTGTAACCGAACATGTAATTGTTTTAAAGACACATTTCGAGCCTATTGTATCTGGGGGGAATTTCTATAGGTAACTGTAAATCGCTGTTAGAAATAAATTTGCACAAGGAAATTGAGATTATTAGTTTTTTGTCAAAGGATGAGGCCCGTCCCATAGTGTATAATAATGTAGTAAAAATTATAACCGTTTTGCATTTTATGTGCACTTGTATATATGTTAAAACAACTATGTATAGATGGATTTTCTTAAAAGACCCGTGTTAACAATTAATAGTTTTTGTAATTTTAGCCCAATATACTCTATTATCAGTTACTTCTCTGCCATGTTTTAGTAAATCTCAAATGCAAGAAACTCATCGGGACTTCAAAATTCAAAAATCGTTGTCATCTGTCAGTGTTTTTGATCACTTGATCCAATGTGATGTTTTGGAATCACTCTTCGTCCATCGTCCGTCCGTTGTCGTCGTTATCTTTTGCTTCTGACGACTTTTTCTCAGAAACCGCTTGTCGGAATTCAACTAAATCTTATATGAATTCATTAAACTGGATTTTATAGTTGCACCAACAGCTAAGGTCATCTGGCGACATTCCAGCTTTTTATTGGTGGAGAAAGACCCCAGGTGCAAACCAGGCATTTTTTCGTGCACGGGCACGCAACTGAGTAGAACCACTGACGTTCCGCAAGCAAGCTGGATAGCTTGATACTCACATACTAAACAGTCCTGGCCCCATGGGGACTTCTAGTTCATGTGTTGATGTTTGTTTTCTGATATTAATAATAACAACAAGAACATCTGTAGAACCGATGGATGCATCCCGAAAGTTACACAGAAAAAAGTAATGTTTAGTGTGAGTGCTTCCTTATTTAAAATGAATCTGTTCGGAACTATATTATGCTCCGGTTAAGATTTTTAAAAAAAGGGAGATAATTAAAAAAGTAGTGAAGCTAGAGTTCTGGTTCCTATGAATTGCACTCCGTCTCATTGTCCTAATCATTTACACGAAATTTAATCAAGCATACTTTTTGAGTTATGCTCCGGACAAAAAGTGTGACGCACGTACGCACACACGCACACAGACGGAAAAAGCGGCGACTATATGCTCCCCCATAATAAACAATCTTGTGTTTTTAGTTACAATATATTCTATTTCAAAAGCAAAGGTAATAGTAAATGAAAAGAAACTGTGATGGGGCCTCAATATAATGTCTGTGGTAATCAGTCAGCGAGAAGTAAGCAGTTAAAAAGCAAGCTATCCATGATTTTCCAAAGACACATTTCGAGCATATTGTATTTGGTGGGGAGAGAATTTCTATAGGTAACTGTAAATCGCTGTTAGAAATACATTTGCACAAGGAAATTGAGATTATTAGTTTTTTTTCAAAGGATGAGGCCCGTCCCATAAAGAGTGTATAATAATGTAGTAAAAATTATAACCGTTTTGCATTTGATGTGCACTTGTATATATGTTAAAACAACTATGTATAGATGGATTTTCTTAAAAGACTCGTGTTAACAATTAATAGTTTTTGTATTTTTAGCACAATATACTCTATTATCAGTTACTTCTCTGCCATGTTTTAGTAAATCTCAAACGCACGAAACTCATCGGGACTTCAAAATTCAAAAATCGTTGTCATCTGTCAGTGTTTTTGATCACCTGAGCCGAAGGCTCAATGTGATGTTTTGGAATTGTCTGTCCGTTGTCCGTCGTCGTCGTTATCTTTTGCTTCTGACGACTTTTTCTCAGAAACCGCTTGTCAGAATTCAACCAAATCTTATATGAATTCATTAAACTGGATTTTATAGTTGCACCAACAGCTAAGGTCATTTGGCGACATTCCAGCTTTTTAGTGGTGATGGAAGACCCCAGGTGCACAGGTACCTGAGTAGAACCACCGACGTTCCGCTAGCAAGCTGGATAGCTTGATACTCACATACTAAACAGTCCTGGCCCATGGGGCCAATGAAACAGTCCTGGCCCCATGGGAAATCGAACCCACAATGGTGAGGGACATGTGATTTCAAGTCTGAGACCACTCGACCACGGACGACCTCAAATGTGAAGCATCATTATATGTTTGTTTGAATGGTGCACTTGAGGCCATAAATGCCCCCGCAATGGGGCTTATCAGTTTCATTTAACAAATCTTAAAAAACTCTTCGGCAAAAATACAAGATATAGAGCTGTGATATTTTGCATGTAACATCGTCTTATGGTCCTCTAACTAGTTTGTTCTAATGGTGACCCTGAGGTCAAATTTGGACCCGCCCCAGTGTCCTAATCATTCACACGAACTTTAATCAAGCATACTTGTTGAGTTATGCTCCGGACAAAAAGTGTGACGCACGGACGGAAAAAGCGGCAACTATATCTCTCCCATAATAAACAATCTAGTGTTTTTAGTTACAATATATTTCTTCATCAAAAACTAAGGTAATAGTAAATGAAAAAACTGTGATGGGGCCTCAATATAATGTCTCTGTGGTAATCAGTCAGCGAGAAGTAAGCCATTAAAAAGCATGCTATCCATGATTTTTCAACGACTACATTCAGTTGGGAAATGTGTCTTTAAATAAAATATTACGCTGCCAAATTATATGAATGTTTGCGATTGTTTGCATTCAGCACAAATGTTTCTTTGAAGTTTGTGACTGACTGAATAATTATGAAAGGTAGGTTATTTGTATTTGTTTGTTTGTTTTAATTGTCAAACAGATAATGAGAAATTAGCTTATTATCGAGATGCAACAGTTTGCCGATCTAGTAATTGTTTTGAATAAAATCTTAGCTGACGATTTATATGATTGTTTGCATACAGCGAGAAGCAATTTAGAACATCTTTTATTTATGAAAATGAGTAAAAATATGAGTAAATTTAAGAAAGCGTTCAACAGTGTCCGCTTTAGTTTAGACCGCCATAAGTCAAAATGTCGCAACTTTCTCTACTGCATTTCGGTGCCTCTCAAAACGTAAAAATTATGCTGCGCCCGCGCACACTAAGCTCCTGTAAAATACAGCCGGCAGCTAAAACATCTAAGATAGATACTAGTAGTAGACAAAATGTGTTTCAAGAAGCCTGGCTTCGCCCGTTTGATTGACTCGAGTACAATTCTGACTCTTAAGTGTATGTTTTGCAAAGTGTGTCGAGCTGAAATTGCCAAAATTCGTTCACTAAGGAAGGGGCTATTAATCTACAGAAGTCCACTGTAGTCAAACACAATGATTCCACGGACCATCGTCATGCCCTAGAGGTGAATCACATGCATAAACAACTCTACAAAATTGACGTTGCAGAAGAAATCAACAAATTTGAAAACGACCGTGTCCGATTCTGAGATGCACCTATTCAGAACTGTTTATTTCATAGCTTCAGACATGTCAGAGAATTGACCAAATTCAAATGTAAATAAGCAGTTGCGGTACTTGAAAGCTAGTGGGGAAGATACAAAGGTGTGTGATATTCACAGTGATAGTATTCAGGAAGTGCAGTCGAGTATAGTCCGTGTATTAGATGAAGACATTGAACGCGAGTTGGAGAGTACCAAGTACTATGGAATAACTGTTGACGAGAGTACAGACTTGTCTGTGCACAAAAAGCTAGTGATACATATATTAGGTATGTGTGCTCCTCAGATTTTGATGTTAAAACAAAGTTGCCTGGTAATGTCAGAATTCCGGATGGTACTGCGTGAACAATTGTGAGTGAAGTATTGTCTAAGCTTAAGAGTATTGGATTAGCATCAGAGAATTTTGTTGGCCTTGGTAGTGATGGTGCCTCAGTTTTGTTCAGCAGAAAGGGAGGAGTCGGAGTTCTATTAGCTAAAGAGGCTCCATACATGGTACACGTGCACTGTGGTGCTCAGATGCAGCTACCGTACTTGAAAAACTACAAGGACACGCTGAAGAATCTGTTTATCCATGCGAATGGCTCCACATCTCAAACTCAAGGACCCAATCAGCATCAGGCGGTTGGCCATGGAGAGTGCCGTGAAAACTATTCATCAGTGCTATGGTGCTATAGTGATGTATCTGCAGTCAAATGAGGGAAAGAACACTGCGGGGGATGTGATAGCCACCGGTTTATTGGAAGTTATCTGCATTCACTGCAATCTTGTCCGATATTCTTTCTGTGATTGGTGTGTTGTGTAAGCAGCTTCAGGCAGAGTCTCAAGACCTGAGTCAGTTTGTTCCCATGAAGGAGAGTACGATTGGAAGGCTGGAGTAGTCAGTTTGTTCCCATGAAGGAGAGTACGATTGGAAGGCTGGAGGGTTGTCCACTCTCAATGCATATGGACACTTTTGAAAAGCAGCTGACATCTAATGAAAACAAGGTGTACATGTACTTCAAGAAAATTAGCTGACGCACGCAAATGAGAAGAGCAGTGTTGAGAATATGAAGAAGGAGTACATTATAAAGGTCTGTCTGAATGTCAACAGAACCATCCCCAGTTATGAGTGCTGTCTGAATGTCAACTGAACCATCCCCAGTTATGAGTGCTGTCTGAATGTCAACAGAACCATCCCCAGTTATGAGTGCATTCAGTGGACTGGAGCCGCAGACAAATGGAATTCTAACCGAAAAGGAAACGGACAACCTTCAGAAACTGAGTACTTTCTACGATGTGGAAATGTTAAACAATTACATGTAAACACAATTATACAAACTTTATTGTGTATTTGTGTATAACATTATCCAGTGTTTTATTTGCAGCATATATATGTACTCATACAATTTGGCTGGGACTCATTGAATTTTGAAAAATATTTGAATTTTACATTAAAGGACATGCATTTTTCTGATTTGCTGGAAAGGGACTCATAATTGTGAAAAGGTAAATAAATCACTACAATAGGTATTTTATTTGTTGATAATTTATCAACAAATAAAATACATGTAACTGTATTGTAGAACTAAACCATTATTAAACATAAGCTTTTCCTTGTGAAGTGGATCATTACAACAGGTGAGAATTTGAAATTAGTGGAAAATAAAAACATACATGTAGATACATGCGTGTTCAGCTGTCCAGCAAAAGCCATTTTTTTGTTCTTATGCTGAACCTATAAAAAGGATCTGCCCTTTCCTGTCCATATATTGATGGACAAGATTTCCAAAGCATGAAAAACAACTGACATTTTAATATTAGCATTTCGAGACGAGCTAAAGAAAAACATGTGAGGTTCCTGTTACATGCTTTTAAACAAGTGAAGCACCAACAGCTGTGTGAATGTCAGATTGCGATTTCAGCATATTAAATGAAAATCCAAGTAAAAAGGTGGGATAATTCGGGTAAAATACATGACAAATATACATGATACAGTAACATTGTATAATGATAATGAACATGTGTGCCAAGTTTCAAAGATTTCCGACATTTTGTTTTTGAGAAATGAGGAAAAACAAGAGATTTAACAAAAAACTTTATCCAAAACCAACAAAACGTGGAGATGGACAGACGGAAATCACCTAACTATAAAGCCTGGATTTACTACACAATCCATCTAAAAATATGGTATGCGTAGTATTTGAGGGTGCTTTTAAAAATTAAGGTAGGCATAATATTTCGTACTCCTGGAATTATTGCTTGGAATATCTACATGTATGCTTGTCCATATCCAGTCAAGTGACCTTGACCTTTAGCCTTGTAACCCAAAAAGCAACAAGGTTCCTCCTCTGACCAAGCCAAGGGTAATGTACCTTGTATGAAGTTTTATGAGGATGGTTGTAATGGTTTTGAACTTATCACACGGCAATGCATTTCGCCACAGGAGGTCACAGCAACCTTGACCTTTAACCTATTGTCTGCTATTGTTTTTGGGGTCAATTATTGACTCCAAAAACAATAGCAGTGTTTTCCTTGACACAGGGGAATGTTGCATTTTTGCAACGATTATTCATGAAATGACCCTAAAAATCGTCCCAGCTGGTCCATATTAAATTCCATAATTGTAAAGTTCTATAATTTTACGATCTTTTTCACCAACACATAGAATCCAATAGCTGACGCTTGTTTCGTACCAAAATTGCGTACCTTTCAGAACGCAAGTAGTAGACTGTTACATTTTTTAACTAGAAATATTAAGAATCGTAAACCATTCAATTGTGTAAACATCCGTAACGAAATAATAAATCATGTTGCATCAAAAGTACTCCAAGTAGAAATTTCTGAAGTTTCTTGTTGTCTGAAACGATAGTGGCAAAGCCTCGTAACATTGATTCTGGTGATGAATCGGTTGCTGAACCGTCAAAGAAGAGATTAAGAGGTTTCAGTGTGAAATGGTTAAATAATGTCACTTGTTTATTATTTAAAAATGGTGAAATCAAATGCGACTATGTGCGAAGACGAATAAAAACATCGTTTTTACAGTTGGTTGAAAACATTTCAGAACGTTCACCCTGACAAAACCATAGACAGTTTTAACGAAGTTTATTTCATCATGATGTTTTTTGTTTTATTTTATATCTTTCAACATGGTCAAAGATTTTTTATTTTACTATAGAACATAAGGATAAAAAAACGAGTAAAACAAATTTTATCACCTAATGAAAGTGAAAATAACATAACATCTCTGCAATGAAAAATTATGGATATGCCATAATGTATATGGTAAAAAGGCGTTCCTAGATGGCCGCCTCCATTGATGTTTCTTTGCAAATTTTCAATAGGTCACATCTTTATTTTTCATGGCATTTTGGTAATTCTTTCAGCCTTTTCCAAGTTTTTCAGAGACCTTTAAAATAAACCTTACAGTTTGAAAATAGTGCATTAACCCCTTAAAATTAGTAGTGTATAATTTTATGAGGTTATTATTCCATATTTTCACGTCATAAAAGAAGAAAAAGAACATATGCAACAATTATCTGTTAAATAACAGGACAAATAATTAAAAACTTTGTGGCATCTTGTGTAAAAATTAGTGGAGTGTAACATTATGAAGCCTGTATAATTAGTGGAATGCAACCTTATGTGGTTTTCATACTGTATTTTCACATCATACCAAAAATGAAAAGCATATACGCAACCATGTAACCATTATCCAGGCCTGCCAAAACTAACACAAAATCCTGAGATTTTTAAAATTTAAGATTTAAAGCGCGCGAAGAACAATTTCAAATGAACATTTGGAGCGCGCGACTTGATTTTCGCACATCTATTTTCAAGCGCAAATTTTCACCGAAGGAACTAACTATGCCCTTAGGTGTTAATTGTATATTCAGTCAGTGCATTACACAGATGACCCTCGTTGATCTGGCACTTGTAAATACTCCTCTGACTAGGGCGCGTAACAGGACAATTCGGGAAATAGCTGATAAACTGTGAAAATATAGCTGTTAAATCATGAACATTTTGCTTTGATGAAAAATCCGGAGATTTTACATTTAAATCTGGAGAGGGACTGAAAATCCGGAGATTTGGCAGGCCTGATTATCTGTTAAATAATAAAACGGGACGTGACGGACAAATGATTCTACACTGTAGGCCTAAAGTAGAAACAGACTAATGAAATATGTTTGCAGTAAAAAAAATAGTTAAATCAAACTTCAAATTAATTTTTTGTCAATACTTTTGTGTTTTGACTCCATTTTGACCATACGAAAAGGAGTCATAAAATCAATATTCAAAGCTTAATGCAAAATTGTTTTTATATATTAAGAAATAGATTAATAGAATATTCTTATTAGCCTGTTTCTAAATATACTGGTATGCAAGTAGTAGCCGAACAGAAAATACTGTTTTTTGTAACGTTTGTTGTTATTTAGGTTTGTTCAAACAAAATCAACTCACAGAGTAAAGTTAAGTTCACTTCATTGTTAAAAATGACAACATCCGATTACAAGCTTGCGCACACGCTGTTAATAGGGGCCCTCAAAAGGGTATATAACCAATTACCGTTGATTGAAAGCGGTACAGAAGTAGTAGCCGAATTGCTAAAAAAACGGATACATTTATGGTCATTAACCCTACTGGATGCCCTATTCTGTAAGAAAGACAACTCATCCCATTTACGACCTAAATATATTAACAAGAGTTGTCTCCATTACATATATTGGAAATGTCCGCTACTGCAGTATAATCAGATTTTGACCGATCGATATTTTACTGCAGTATTGTATTTTTCCAATATTCATAATTTTGACAAAGCATTATCAAAATAAACTAACCAATCAGTGAGCAGAAATTTGAGACACCTCTACATTCTGATAGGTGATAAACTCGGTCTTTATCCTTGATGTTCAACCAAGTTTACTGTTAAAATTTAGGTATTTACAGTGTGATTATTTTGAAACACTGCAAATCTCATACACATTAATGCAAATTGATTAAAAATATGTATCTTTCAAAATCGAATCTTGAAAATTATCATCTTTTTACTCTGCCAAAGATTTTTATTTTACTATAGAACCTAAGGATAAAAAGCGAGTAACACAACTTTTATCACCTAGTGAAAATAAGGTCAAATCTCAACATTTTGGCAATGCAAAATTATGAATTGTTTATGCCTACATGTTATATAAACAAACAGGGTTATATATATAAATTGGAGAGCAATTAAAAATATATTTATCTGTGCATGCGTGGTTAGTGCGCAACTTCCCCACGTGCAATTTGCAGGGAAATGAGTGCCGAGAAGAAAAATCATTTATATTTCGGTACATATTTACTTTTTCGTATACGACGATTCATCTGATGATGAAACCTGTATCTTTTTATTAAATAAAATTGATATTTTCTATTGAAGAGCTACGAACGTCGTTTGTTTACGGAAATTTGAATACTACTGCGTTTCGGCTACTACTTGCATACCAGTATAAAAATAATTTGTACAAATTATGCTTTATATATAGATTTTATTGCTCCTCTTCGTAGCTGGAAAGTTTTTTCGTGAAGAGGAGTCGAAAGGACTTTTCGCACTTTAGGCCTACCCATTCTTACATGTATATAGCCCTCCCTGGATATAAAAAGACAATATAATTTATAAATAATTTATGCCATACAGACAAATTCTGAAATCTGCTGAACTGGTAATGGCACCCAGCAGTATTGTTTCTTTAAAACTATCCAAGCTGAAGTTAATTAAGTATATTCGAAGTTCTTTTATACCGTCAAGCAAGAGCCAAAATATTTTCTTATTAATTTTACCCCACCCACTCAAACTGGACGGGACACTTTGCTGGGTGCAGGTTTACAGCTTGGTGTTCACATACCTGAGTGTCTTGTAGACTTAATTCCATTACTTAAACATCATTTAAGATTTAGATGTGTCTACACATATACTTATACAAGACATATGCGACATTTTTCACTTTTTTGTTGGCCAATTTTAATTTTCATCCTACTTCCGGTCGGACATTTTAAGTTCGCTAATTTCCGTTAGTTTCCGTCGCTTTCCGTACAATTATATCAAAGTAGTAAAAGTACTCCATGGAATCTCCTATTTTGACCACACTAAATGAAAATATCGTTTTGAAAATGGTTGAGAACATTTGAAATACTGCATTTAAAAAATATGCTGCAATCAGTGTGTCAAATGTGCAGTGTCAGCACAGGCTTCCATTACGATCAGGATCAAACTATTTTGAACGAAAAATTCCAGTCTGTGTTTACACCCAAAAGCCCACTTTGTCTCAGACAATTAGCTCAAATTGCCCTAAAAGACCATACTGAACAAGGTAAGCTACCCACCTCCACCTCCGATTATCTAGAGAAAGGCAAGAACCGGCAACCAATTGTTGTACCTGCGTCCCTGTCGGAGGCCTCACTCTGGTGACGTCAGGGGATTGACCTGATTGACCGTTTGATTACTTAATGGGTTCAGAAAGGATTAAGCAAGCCGCAAGTACAGGGTTGATGAAGCTGACCAAAGCCACTGAACGCGAAAAGTTGTTACTACGCGGATTTTCATAAGGGAGAGTGATGTCATGATGTTTATTATTCAAGAATGTATTGATAAACTGGTTAAAGTAAGATGAAGTAAACTATTTGTGATTCCATACTTGATCTTTTATTTGGTTTCGTAAAGGCTGGGTAAAGACTCGATTACTAGTTCCTCTTTAAATCATAACAATTTGTTAACACTTTGTAATATGACTAAATACGTCTGTTGTACATATTGAATATGAAAAGTATTTTAGAATAACCTGCATATTAATTATAGTGTAAGAAATATGTTCCATGAACATACGAGTAGTCATGGAATTAAAAGATTTCAACATGAATGTATATATATATCAACTTATTCTTATACTTTACTCTATGTCAAAATTTCTCTCATTGTCTATTGTCGTAGTACTTCTGTGTTACTGTAGTAGTACTTCTGTGTTACTGCGTATATTTGTCCCTAAATTACTGATTGTGATGTATATATTATTATTGAATAGTTTGAATGCTAATATGCTAATATGTAAAATTATATTGTATTCTCTTCAACTGGGAGGAAAATAAAGAATCAAATAAAAAAATCAAATACCATTCTGTCGTAAATCATGTTCCATCATACTCAACCATGGTACAATGTGAAGAATTCTTCCAACTCGAAGGATATGATATGCATATCTCAGACCTACACTCAGGAAGAGGGATAGTGCTATATACAAAAACAGCATTAAATTCAATGCTAGTTGAAGTTGATACTCTTTACAAGGCATCAATTTGGTGTGAAGTAAATCTCCATAATACTGACAAAATGATAATAGGTTGTGTATATAGAAGTCCCAACAGTGATAATGGGAATAATCTCAAACTGCTTGGTCTTTTTGGTCATGTGCTACATAACAAGTTGATTATGGGAGATTTTAACTATAAGGCATCCTGCAAATGTATTTCTTGAATGTATCAGAGACAAATTTCTATTTCAGCAAGTTGTTGAACCAACTAGATATAGAGCTGATGATGAACCATCAATTTTGGACCTCGTCTTTACGAATGAGGAAAACATGATAGAATCAATCAAAGATAACCCAAGTTTAGGAAAAAGTGATCATCTAATCCTAACTTTTATATTTAATTGTTACATAGACCTCGAAGTCGTATAATACGACAGCTAAATTGAACTTTCATAAAGGAGACTATAATTAGTTAAATAGTGATTTGGGTGATATAAATTGGAATGAAGTCATAGGGGAAAAAACAATAACTGAGGCCTGGAGCAGCTTTGCTGAAACCATAACAAAATCGTTAGATAACTCAATACCAGTGAGTAGAGCTAACCATAGGCCTACCAGGAATAACCCTTTAATAGACAAAAATGCAATAAATGTCATTAGGATAAAACATAGGGAATGGACTTAATATAAACATTGTAAAAATGAGAACAACTACAACGATTACAAAATTGCTAGAAATAATGTAGTATATGAACTAAGAAGATGCAAATATGATTATGAAAAAGATCTGGCATCAAAAATCAAAACGGATTATAAACTATTTTGGAAGTATGTAAGGTCCAACACTAAAACCAAAATATCGGTTTGTAACTTAGAGAAACCCAATGGAGAACTTTCAAGGAGTGATAAAGAAAAGGCGGACATATTAAATAATCACTTTACCTCGGTCTTTACCAAAGAAAACATTGAAATGATTCCGACTATGGAGGAAAAACCAGAACATAACTAGGCTAACCAATATAAATATCACAGAAGATAAGATTAACAAAATTCTAAATGATATAAAGTCATCGAAATCTCAGGGACCTGACAACCTGCATCCAAGAGTATTTAAAGAATGTGCAAATACACTGACAGTACCCCTTACACAACTAATTAAGAAATCTACGGAAGAAGGGAAATTACCTGATATCTGGAAGACTGCCAATGTAACTGCAGTCTTTAAATTGGAAAAAAATCTAAACCTGAGAACTATCGACCAATTAGTCCGACACCGATAACATGTAGAATCATGGAAAAGATTGTTAGAGTGGAATTAGTCGACCATCTTATTCGGTATCTTCTTATATCAATTCATCAACATTGTTTCACGCGGGGCTGCTCCTGTGCGACTCAGTTGTTGGAATGTATAGATGATTGGTCGGAAGCAATCAATAATGGGGAAGAAGTAGATGGCATCTATCTCGACTTAAAAGCGGCGTTTGACAAAGTTCCCCATAAAAGTCTACTTAGAAAAGTTAAAGCCATGGGAATTTCAGGCAAACTTTATGACTGGATAGACGATTTTTTCACTAATCGAAAACAAAAGGTAGTAGTAAATGGGCAGTAATCAGGCCTCATGGATGTCACAAGCGGGGTTCCTCAAGGCAGTGTTCTAGGGCCCGTACTGTTTCTGATATATATCCATTTCTTGCACCACTAAATTGTTTGCAGACGATACAAATTTATACACATGCATTAGTGACCCAAGTAATACACAGAATATACAGGATAACATATCCAATGCATGTAACTAGGCTAAAAAATAGCAAATGGTATTCAATGCCAAAAAATGTTAACATCTTCACATCGGAAACAATGATGATGAAAACAATGTGTATTTAATCAAGGATCAAGCAAATAAAATTGAAAAAATAACTAAGGTATCGCAGGAAAAAGACCTAGGGGTAACTTTTGACTCAAAGTTAAAGTTTTCTAACCATATAAGTGGGAAAGTCTCTAAGGCAAATAGGAACTTAGGACTAATATTCAAAACTTTTACCTATATGGACATAGAATGAATGAATGGTGTTTTACGGCACGTCGACACATAAATAGGTCATATTGTGCGCAAAAAAAATATGAAAAATGAAGTATTATTCAAAATTAATGTAAATATATAAAGATAAAACTATTAAAAAAAAAAGGGATGATAAGGTGTAATATAAACTATGTATGTAAATCAATAAATGCCCGGCAACGGGTATATAAACAAGTAAATATATATAAGAACACATTACAATGATTTATATAGTCTGATCTCTTTCAGGAAATCTAAAACAAGACTAAAATCTACAGTATCAAATAACTCTTTCATAGTATTAACATTGTATAGTAACTTTGACGCATAGAAATGTTCCTCTGCTTATATAAATCCCTTGCTAGATCTCACCTGAAATATGCCACAGTTGTCTGGTCTCCATATCTCAAAAAAGACATTATCACTATAGAAAATGTCCAAAAAAGAGCTACCAGAATGGTGGGTAACCTCAGCAACTTTCCATATCATACAAGACTTACTATGTTAGGACTACCAACCCTTGAGTATAGAAGAGAATGAGCCGATGTGATTCAGGTTTACACAATTTTAAATAACATCGATGTAGTAAACAAAAACAAACTGTTCACTATGGCCCCGAATACTGGCACCAGGGGAAATGCAAATAAACTATTTAAGAAAAGAGCAAGAGTTGATATTAGGAGGAAATCCTTTGCTTACAGAGTGGTAGATTCTTGGAACAAACTACCTAACACAGTAATTGAGGCACCCACCTTAAATTCATTCAAAAGTAGGCTAAACAAACATTGGGCACACACATCCTGCCAAATTCAGGCCAAACAACTAACAAAAAACAACATCAAATAATACAACCTAAAAAGACAAAAGTGAACCGGAAGTCAGAAGTCTTAACGAATGAATGAATGAATGGTGTTTTACGGCACGTCGACACATAAATAGGTCATATTGTGCGCAAAAACTGAAGAAAGATGAAGAAATGAAGGATTAATTAAAAATTAATGTAAATATATCAAGATAAAACTATTAAAAAATAAGGGATGATATGGTAGTAATACAAACTATATATGTAAACCAACAAATGCCCGAAAACGGGTATATAAAAAAAGTAATTATATACAAGAACATATTATAATGATTTATATAGTCTGACTTCCTTCAGGAAATCTAAAACTAGACTAAAATCTATAGTATTAAATAACTCGGTCATAGTATTAACATTGTAGTACCTTTGACGCATAGGATCAAAGTCTACACATTCCAACAATATGTGTTTGACCGTTAACGGTGCAAAGCAGGGTATACATTCTGGAATTGGTTTACCTTGTAATAAATATGAATGAGTATAACGTGTATGCCCTATTCTGCACCGGGCTTGGACAACTTCCTCTCGACGAATGGGTCTACTAGAAGAACGCCACTCTCCGAGCAACGGTTTAATTGAATGGAGTTTATTGTTAACTGACAAATCCCAAGCGGTTTGCCAAGAGTTACGAATATATGTGTTAATACGACTTTTAAAATCAGTATAAGGTAACTTGGTATTAGATATATGTAAATATAATGCTGCCTTGGCAGCACTATCAGCTCTATCATTACCACGTATTCCTACATGGCTTGGAAGCCAGCAGAAAATAATAACATTATCAATTATAAGAGAATTGTACTTTTCTAAAAGTTGAAGCACAACTGGGTTATCATGTTTCATATTACCCAGTGCTTGAAGAGATGAAAGGAAATCAGAGAAGATTACCAAATGGTCATCATCAGATTCCTGAATATAATTTAAGGCAAGTTCAATTGCCTTAAGTTCAGCTGAAAAGATAGAGGCCTTGTCAGGCAGGCGTCTCTTTATGCTGTGTTTGTGAACAACAGCTGCTGCAGCTAACTTATCTCCATCTTTAGAGCCATCTGTGTATATATGTTGAAAGTTACTGTATTTCGATTTAATTTCATTAAATTTGCTTTGAAAGACAGTAGGGTCTGTACTGGATTTGTTACTATTACAGCAAAGGTCGAAAATAATTGTTGGTGTTTCCAAAGTCCACGGTGGAATTTGTGGTACTTTGTACTTGGCAATCAAATTTAGTTCGATTTCAGTGTCTCTAAATTTTGGTTTAATACGAAGACCAAATGGTCGGATGGCCTTCGGTTTTCGATCAAAAAGAGGTTCACAACTAGGATTAAAGACATTATCGAAAGTTGGGTTTGAAGGGTTAGATTTTAATTTAATGGCATATTGAAGGGCTAACTTGTCCCGTCTATGATACAGTGATGGTTCATTAGCTTCTACATATAGACTTTCGGCTGGTGATGTACGAAAGGCACCTAAGGCGAGTCGTAATCCTTGGTTATGTATAGGGTCGAGCATCTGCAAGTATGACTTGCGAGTCGATCCATATACTATTGAGCCGTAGTCTAGCTTGGATCTGATAAGAGATCTATAAAGTTGTAAAAGGACTTTACGATCTGCTCCCCAGTTAGTGTTTGCAATAACTTTAAGTAAATTAAGAGCTTTAAGGCATTTGGCCTTCAAGTATTTCAGGTGTGGTATAAACGTTAATTTACGGTCGAAAATAAGACCAAGGAATTTTGCCTCATCTACTACTGGTATTGGTGACCCATCCAGTGTTAGATGAGGGTCTTCATGATGTTTACGTCACTGACAAAAGTGCATACAATTAGTTTTTAGATTTAGAAAATCTAAAACCATTCTCATCCGACCAGGTCTGAAGTTTATTCAGACATTGTTGCAGTTGTCTCTCAATAGTGTTCATGTTTTTTGCACGATAACATATAACAAAGTCGTCAACATATAGAGAGCAATCCACACCTGGATTGATGCATTTAACTATACTGTTAATTTTTATACTAAAAAGGGTGACAGAGAGTATACTGCCCTGTGGCACACCCATCTCCTGCTCATGCATGTCAGAGAGGGTTGAACCCATTCGGACACGAAACTGTCTGTCCTCTAAGAAATTCTCTATAAAAATTGCCAAGCGACCTCTAAGACCAAGGTCATGAAGATCATTCATAATACCGTACTTCCATGCAGTATCATAAGCTTTCTCCAAGTCAAAAAATACAGCGACTAGATGTTCTTTCTTTACGAAAGCTTCCCTAATATATGATTCAAATCGAATGAGATTGTCTGTTGTGCCTCGTTGGCGCCGGAATCCACTTTGATACTTTGTTATCAGCTTGTTGGATTCCAGGTACCAAACGAGTCTCTCATTAATCATTCGTTCCATGGTTTTACATATACAACTCGTTAAAGCAATAGGGCGATAATTTATTGGGTCCGTATGATCCTTTCCAGGTTTGGGGACTGGAATAACGATTGCTTCCCGCCAAGAATCGGGGAAGTTTCCGGTCACCCAAACCTTATTAAATATATCAAGAAGTGTAGAGAGACAGGTTTCAGGTAAATGTTTAAATAATTGATAATGGATATCATCAGGACCAGCTGATGTATCGTGAGCCTTTTTAAGGGATTCTCGAAGTTCTTTGAGAGTGAACAGTTTATTGTATTTCTCCAATTTTTTAGACTTGAAATTCAGCTTCTTCTATTTTTTTAGTTTCTTATTTTTTAAAAAATTTGGTTGACAATTTTCAGAAGAAGAGTTTTTAGAAATAGTTTCTGCCAAAGTGTTCGTAATATCTTTGACAGAAGTAATATCCTCATTATCAGTTTTAAGATGATTTACACAACTAGAATTACCTTTACCGTTTATTTTCCGGACCATGTCCCACGTCTTCTTAAGATATGAACGAGAGTTCAGCCTAGAGACATAAGATCTCCAGGATTTCCTCTTGCTATCCTTAATAGTACGACGGGCTTTCGCACGAAAAACTCTAAAAGTATCTAAATTATTTTGAGTTGGCCGCAAGTTAAAAGCATTCAATGCAGCTTTACGATCGCTGACTGCCTTTTTGCAGTCATCATCGTACCATGGTTTATGTGGGCGTTTTGGATTTGCCGAGGTTTTTGGAATAGTTTGATCAGCTATATCATGAAGGGTTTTGGTAAAAAGAGCAGTTGCGTCTTCGTCATCCTCGAAAACGGAAGGCTTTAACTGTTCCTCACAAAGAGATTGAAACGTATCCCAATCAGCTTTGCGAAGTTTCCATCGTTGCATTTTTTCGAGAAGTGGAGGGCCGATATTTTCAAGAAGTATGGGGAAGTGGTCACTTCCACATAGGTCGTCACCAACACTCCACGAAAAATCCATCAAGAGCGTTGGATCGCATATTGTTAAATCAATGGAAGAATGAGAGCCTGTAGCTGGATGTAAGTAAGTATGTGATTTGTTATCATTAAAAAGACACAAATTATTTTTGGCTAAGAAATCTTTAACTTTCTTGCCTTTATCGTTAATATCCTTACAACCCCAAATGTAGTTGTGTGCATTAAAATCACCCAAGAGTATAAAAGGTGATGGTAATTGTGCAACGAGGTGATATAGATCTTTAAGGTCTAGTGAAGAACTGGGCGGTAAATATAAGGAGCATATTGTTATAACTCGGTGCATCGTAACACTGACTGCAACAGCTTGCAGACCAGTTTTCAACGCAACAGTTCTGTGAGGAATGTTTCGATTCACAAGAATCGAAACTCCTCCAGAAGCTTTATCACCTGTATCACAAATATAGTTATACAATTAATAGTTTTTAAAAGCTATCTTGTCACTATTCTTCAAGAAAGTTTCTTGAAGACAAAATGCAACAGGGTTGTGTTTATTTAAAAGTAAGCTGATTTCATCGTAATTAGGCTTTAAACCTCGGCAGTTCCATTGAATGACCTTATTTGATTTTGTCGTCACTAAGGCGGAAGTACGGGCTTACGGCCGTTGGGTTTGGTAGACATTGGAGACTTTGGGAGTTCCAGATTTGCTGGATCATCAACATCCATCTCCAAGTCTCCAAATCTGTTGTGCAGTTCAATCGGATCATCAGATCCTTTTGACTGCTTCCCTAACCCGGGAGTTTTCTTTTTCCTTGCTGTCACGTCCGTGGCAGCAGTTCTGATTGGTGACGAACTCTTGGGAGGCTTCGTCGGATTTGACGAAGCTTTGGAAGAGTTCGTCGGCTTTGGTGGACTCTTGGTTGCACCAGAGTCCGTTGATTTCGGAAAAGATGAAGTAGATGCAGTAGGAGTTGTTGAGGATATAGTTGAAGGAGTGTTAGGCTTGGAAGCCACAGGAGGTTTGGGAGCAACAGGGGGCTTATTTAAGAGGACCGCAGTTTGAGAGGCTGAAGATGTTTTAGAGGATTCCTGAGCAGAGGTGGGAATAGTAGCAAACCCGTTGGAGTATATTGGCCAGGTTATCACGGTCTGCACCGCGATAGACCTGGTAGCTGGTTTCTCAACCCTACTCGCATCGGCATATGATTTGCCAAATGGAGTGGGTGGAGTTAGACCTTCAACAAGTTTCCTAGCTTCAGGAAAGGAAATGTTCTTTTCAATTTTAACTTTCTGTATTTCCTTCTCGTGCTTCCACTTCGGACAATCCTTAGAGAAAGATCCGTGGGTCCCCTTGCAGTTAACGCAAGAGGCGGAATTTTTGCAATTGGCGAAGTCGCTATGACCCTCCTGGCCGCAAAGGGCACAGACAGGAGCAGCTCGCTTGCATCTTTCTCTATGGTGACCAAAGAGTTGACAGTTAAAACATCGAAGAGGGTTTGGAATGAAGGGGTCAACTGGTAGAATGATATATCCAGTTTTGATGGTCTTTGGCAGATTTGGTGTGCTGAAAGTAAGCACAAAAGTATTTGTCGGAGTGAGTTTGCCACTCCGCCTCGTACTGATGCGTGTTACCTCAGTCACACCTTGAGATTTGAGATTTTGAGTCATTTCTTCAAGAGTGCAGTGCTCCAGTTCCCTGGAGCGTACTACACCCTTCGAAGAATTGAGAGAAATGTGAGGAATAACCTCAACACGGATTTTTACGAAAGTTTGAATTGAAAGGAGATTGTCAGAGTGTGATTTTTTTGCACACTCAACAAGAAGTTTGCCATTATTGAGTTTTTTGACACTCCTTGGCTCACCGGCGATGCCAAGTAAAGCCTTGGAGATGGCAAAAGGAGAGAGTCTAATTATAGGTTTGTCATCCTCTAGAGAGATAATATTGAGGAATCGAGGCCAATTTAAATGAGAAATATCCTCATCAGATTCTGATTCTGAATCTTCTCGAGATCGTTTAGGAGCATGAGTAGTTTTGTGTGCGTGTTTTGGTGCCATAATTGGCAATTGATATTCATTCTCCACGCTTCTCACTCACCTCGGAGCCCAACAAGGGGACATTTGCTGTGGATATCCGACAAACAAATGCCAAGAATACGTGAAGAGTATACTCATATAAAACTAACGCATCAGACCCCCATACCACCCAGCGGACATAACCCCTCAACTAAAAAGTCGAAGAGCCGCACTTATGTTCCGCTTAAAAGTGGTATGAGTATAGCCATATAGCGTTCAGAAATACATGATTAGCCCTAGCGCCACCGCCATAAAGGATCCTTTCTACATTATGTTTAAAGAGGACAAAATAAAAGGGAGCAAGATATTAAACTAGAGGGATTGATGGAGATTTGATTTAAACAAGAAGCTAGGATCCCGTATAGCAGGCGTGACAAACCGATTGATCAGATCGGGCTAATCTGACCGCCCGTCTAGTTGAAGTCCGGACCAAAGTAGTGTGTTGTAACGTGGACTACCAGATCTCCAAGTCACTCAACCACCAGGATTCCCTTCTCCAACGACACGGGTCGCCACCCACGGTCAACAGGTGGGTTACATGTCGGGGGGGGGGGGGGGGGGGGTGGGGGGGGGCGGTGGGTCCTACCCCTCTGCTAAGTAACGAGCAGTCGGTTGATCCTTATCACCCCACCACCGACTGGGGGGACAAATAGGTAAAACAACTGCCTCAAAACTCATTGAGTTAAGAGATTCTGTCCTCGGGGAATTATCTATAAATGAGCTAGCCACCAGCCGGCTTAAGCCTGAAGAATGGCAACAACACATAGACGATGGCCTTGTGTCTATAGAAATGCCCCAAGATATGGCATCTTGCAATGTCGCAGTTGACTCGCCAGCCGGGAGTCGAACCAGCTCACCAACAGGGAGTCCAAGTACACCTGTTGATTCTCTATCTGCCCACCAAGTTTTGGTAAGGAAAAAGGACTGCAACACAAGCCACTTGTGATCGGACAGGGAAAGTAGCATTCAAGGAGGACAGTCAACCACAAAACACAGAAACAAACATGGAAACAGACAAACAAGAAGGCAATAAAAGTAAACGACATCACAAACACAAAAGGGTTGACAATAGGTGTACCGCCTTGGAACGGTCAGTGGCAAAGTAAGCCACTGGGGGTTTAAACCGGTTCTAGGGTGCACCAAACCTCACACTTACCCTACTGTCATCCCATTAAAACAGGACAGTGTAAATAAAGAAATCCCCGCCATGATCTAATCTCTAACCAACAAGGCAGCATCAATGGGCAATATAAGTAAAACACAAATATGCTCGTGTAAATATAATACAAAAAAACAATAGCCTAGAAAGCCACAATGAAGGTACTCAATGACTTGGCAGAAGCCAGAGCAGTCAGAGATTACACCATTAAGGGCACGACAAGAATGAATGAATGAATGAATGGTGTTTTACGGCACGTCGACACATAAACAGGTCATATTGCGCGCAAAAAATATATAAAAAAGAAGTATTAATTAAAAATTAATGTAAATATATAAAGATAAAACTATAAAAAAAAAAAAAGGGATGATAAGGTGTAATATAAACTATGTATGTAAATCAATAAATGCCCGGCAACGGGTATATAAACAAGTAAATATATATAAGAACACATTACAATGATTTATATAGTCTGATCTCTTTCAGGAAATCTAAAACAAGACTAAAATCTACAGTATCAAATAACTCTTTCATAGTATTAACATTGTAGTACCTTTGACGCATAGGATCAAAGTCTACACATTCCAATAAGATGTGTTTGACCGTTAACGGTGCAAAGCAGGGTATACATTCCGGTTATTGCTCACCTTGTAATAAATATGAATGAGTATAACGTGTATGCCCTATCCTGCACCGGGCTAGGACAACTTCCTCTCGACGAATGGGTCTACTAGAAGAACGCCATTCTCCGAGTAACGGTTTAATTGGATGGAGTTTATTGTTAACTGACAAATCCCAAGCGGCTTGCCAAGAGTTACGAATATATGTGTTAATACAACTTTTAAAATCAGTATAAGGTAATTTGGTATTTGTTACATGTAAATCTAATGCTGCCTTAGCAGCACTATCAGCTCTATCATTACCAGGTATTCCTACATGGCTTGGAAGCCAGCAGAAAATAATAACATTATCAATTATAAGAGAATTGTACTTTTCTAAAAGTTGAAGCACAACTGGGTTATCATGTTTCATATTACCCAGTGCTTGAAGAGATGAAAGGGAATCAGAAAATATTACAAAATGGTCATCATCAGATTCCTGAATATAATTTAAGGCAAGTTCAATTGCCTTAAGTTCAGCTGAAAAGATAGAGGCCTTATCAGGCAGGCGGCTCTTTATGCTGTGTTTGTGAACAACAGCTGCTGCAGCTACCTTATCTCCATCTTTAGAGCCATCTGTGAAGATATGCTGAAAGTTACTGTATTTCGATTTAATTTCATTAAATTTGCTTTGAAAGACAGTAGGGTCTGTACTGGATTTGTTATTATTACAAAGATCAAAAATAATTGTTGGAGTTTCCAAAGTCCACGGTGGAATTTGTGGTACTTTGTACTTGGCAATCAAATTTAGGTCGATTTCAGTGTCTCTTAATTTTGGTTTAATACGAAGACCAAATGGTCGAATTGCCTTCGGTTTTCGATCAAAAAGAGGTTCACAACTAGGATTAGAAACATTATCGAAAGTTGGGTTTGAAGGGTTAGACTTTAATTTAATGGCGTATTGAAGAGCTAATTTGTCTCGTCTGTGATACAGTGATGGTTCATTGGCTTCAACATATAGACTTTCGGCTGGTGATGTACGAAAGGCACCTAAGGCGAGTCGTAATCCTTGATTATGTATAGGGTCGAGCATCTGCAAGTACGACTTGCGAGTTGATCCATATACTATTGAGCCGAAGTCCAGCTTGGATCTGATAAGAGATCTGTAAAGTCGCAAGAGGACTTTTCGATCTGCTCCCCAATTAGTGTTTGCAACAACTTTAAGTAAGTTAAGAGCTTTAAGGCATTTGGCCTTCAAGTATTTAAGGTGTGGTTTTAACGTTAATTTACGGTCGAAAATAAGACCAAGGAATTTTGTCTCAACCACTACTGGTATTGGTGACCCATCCAGTGTTAGATGAGGGTCTTCATGATGTTTACGAAGTTGACAAAAGTGCATACAATTAGTTTTAGATTTACAAAATTTAAAACCATTTTCATCAGACCAGGTCTGAAGTTTATTGAGACATTGTTGTAATTGTCTCTCGATAGTATTCATGTTTTTTGCACGATAACATATAACAAAGTCGTCAACATATAGCGAACAATCCACACCTGGATTGATGCATTTTACTATACTGTTAATCTTTATATTAAAAAGTGAGACAGATAGTATGCTGCCCTGTGGAACACCCATCTCCTGTTCATGAATATCAGAGAGGGTTGAACCCATTCGGACACGAAACTGTCTATCATCTAAGAATTTCTCTATAAAAATGGGTAATCGGCCTCTAAGACCAATGTCATGTAGATCATTCATAATACCGTACTTCCATGCAGTAAGCTTTCTCCAAGTCAAAAAATACAGCGACTAAATGTTCTTATTTTATGAAAGCTTCCCTAATAAACGATTCAAATCGTATGAGATTGTCTGTTGTGCCTCGTTGGCGCCGGAATCCACTTTGATACTTTGTTATCAGTTTGTTGGACTCCAGGTACCAAACGAGTCTCTCATTAATCATTCGTTCCATGGTTTTACATATACAACTCGTTAAAGCGATTGGGCGATAATTTATTGGGTCCGTATGATCCTTTCCAGGTTTGGGGACTGGAATAACGATTGCTTCCCGCCAAGAATCGGGGTAGATTCCCGTCACCCAAACCTTATTAAATATATCAAGAAGGGTAGAGAGACAGGATTCAGGTAAATGTTTTAGTAATTGATAATGGATATCATCAGGACCAGCTGATGTATCATGAGCCTTTTTAAGGGACTCTCGAAGTTCTTTGAGAGTGAATAGTTTATTGTATTTCTCCAAGTTTTTCGACTTGAAGTTCAGCTTCTTCTGTTCTTTTTGTTTCTTATTTTTCAGAAAATTTGGTTGACAATTTTCAGAAGAAGAATTTTTCGAAAAAGTTTCTGCCAAAATGTTTGTAATATCTTTGACAGATGTTATATCTCCATTATCTGTTTTAAGATGATTTACAGAACTAGAATTACCTTTACCACTTATTTTCCGGACCATGTCCCATGTCTTCTTAAGAGATGAGCGAGAATTCATCCTAGAGACGTAAGATCTCCAGGATTTCCTCTTGCTATCCTTAATAGTACGACGGGCTTTCGCACGAAAAACTCTAAAGTTATCTAAATTTGTTTGAGTTGGCCGCAAGTTAAAATTATTTAATGCAGCTTTACGATCGCTGACTGCCTTTTTGCAGTCATCGTCGTACCATGGTTTATGTGGGCGTTTAGGATTTGCCGAGGTTTTTGGAATAGTTTGATCAGCTATATCGTGAAGAGTTTTGGTAAAAAGAGCAGTAGCGTCTTCGACATCCTCGAAAACGGAAGGCTTTAATTGTTCCTCGCAAAGAGATTGAAACGTAGTCCAATCAGCCTTGCGAAGTTTCCATCGTTGCGTTTTTTCAGAAGTGGAGGGCCGATATTTTCAAGAAATATGGGGAAGTGGTCACTTCCACAGAGGTCGTCTCCAACACTCCACGAAAAATCCATCAAAAGCGTTGGATCGCATACTGTTAAATCAATGGAAGAATGAGAGCCTGTAGCAGGATGTAAGTAAGTATGTGATTTATTATTAAAAAGACACAAATTGTTTTTGGCTAAGAAATCCTCAA
Source organism: Cyrtodaria siliqua (assembly GCA_037043455.1). Classification (NCBI taxonomy): domain Eukaryota; kingdom Metazoa; phylum Mollusca; class Bivalvia; order Adapedonta; family Hiatellidae; genus Cyrtodaria; species Cyrtodaria siliqua. Next base: position 30,445 of record JAWPHD010008497.1, on the reverse strand, counting down.
TTTTCTTGCCTTTATCGTTTATATCTTTACAACCCCAGATGTAGTTGTGTGCATTGAAATCGCCCAAGAGTATAAAAGGTGATGGCAATTGTGCAACTAGGTGATTTAGATCTTTAGGGTCTAGTGAAGAACTAGGTGGTAAATATAAGGAACATATTGTTATGACTCTGTGCATAGTAACACTGACCGCAATAGCTTGCAAATTTGTTTTCAACGCAACAGGTCTGTGAGGAATGTTTCGATTAATGATTATCGAAACTCCACCAGTCGCCTTGTCCCCGGTATCACAAATATGATTGTATAGTGAGTATTGTTTAAAAGATACCTTATCACTTGTCTTCAAGAATGTTTCTTGAAGACAAAAGGCAATAGGGTTGTGTTCATTTAAAATTAAGCTGATTTCGTCATAATTTGGTTTCAAACCTCGACAATTCCATTGAATGATCTTATTAGTTTTACCCATTATTGAGCGTTAAGGCGACTTTTAATTTTAATTTTATTTTTGGCCTTAGATTTAGGAGAGGTCTTAGGAGACTCAAGCAGCGACATATCCACTGATGAATCCTCCTCCCTGGAAGAAGTCGGCTGAAGTGGCACCTCAACTAACTTTTCATGCGAGGATGGAAGTGGCCGTGCAGCTGCCGGCTCTGAAATGTCCATGAGCTGTTCGAATTTGTTATGCAGCTCAATAGGGCCGTTAGACACCGTTGGCTGCTCCTTGTGCTCCCTAGTTTGAGAAGCACTAGGCTTTCCAACTTCCTTAGTTGGAGCAGCACTAGGCCTTCCAACCGAGGTAGTATTAGGCCTCACGACTGGGGAACTACTAGACTTCACAGTCTTAGAAGACCCCACTTTCCAATTCTGAGAAATTGGCATGCTCTTGACATTGCCAGAGCTTGCCGATTTTGTGTTTGATTTAAATGAAAAGGTTTGATTAGATGAAAAGTTTAATTTGGGTTTGTTAAGTTGTATTTGTTGACTTTTGTTTGGATTTGATACTGAGGAAGTATTCTTTGTATTTTGAATTTCTGACTGTGGTTCGTATTGCGAACCTGCATCCCTGCATTCTGTGTGTGTTGCTTTTGTTTTGAGAATAGATGCGTAAGAGGTTGGACTTGAAATTTTATATTTTTCTTCTATCAATTTCCGTGCTTCTGGAAAGGGAATGTTTTGTGTATATTTAACTGTTATGATTTCTTTTTCTTTTTTAAATTTTTCACATGATTTTGAATTTGCGTGATGTCACAGACCGCAGTTGGTACATTTGAGGTCGTTCGGACAATCTGGTTCGTTATGCTTGAATGCAGACTCGCCACATTTACCACAACGTTCTTCTTTAGTACACCTGGAATTGTGGTGCCCAAAGCCTTGGCAGTTGTAGCAACGTAACGGGTTTGGAATGTAGGCGTCAACATGCAATTGCAGATATCCCACCTTTATTGTTTTTGGTAAGACGGGTGTTGAAAATGTGAGGATGATAGTATTTGTACTGATCATTTTGTCATTCCTCTTTATGGTTATTCGGCGAGCCGCAGTTACCAACTGTGGCGCAAGCTCGTGAATAATTTCGTCTTCAGGTACTCCGGAGAGATCCGGGCACCTGATGACGCCTTTGGAGATGTTCAAAGAGGAGTGAGGGTAGCATTTGACTTTTGTGTTTAAAATTTGTTTAATAGTGAGTAAATTATCCGAATGAGATTTTTTTTCTGTTTCAATAAGAAGAGTTTTGTTCTTTAATTTTTTTATCTGTTTAACATGTCCAGCAATGGAATGGACAGTTTTCTCTATTACAAAAGGTGACATATCTGCAACAGGCCTTTCCCCGTCTTCCGATTCGATAATAAGAAAACGAGGGCACGACAAGAAAGATCATGGACAAACATCAAAGATTAAGGGCACGACAAGAAAGATCATGGACAAACATCAAAGATGAGAATATGACAACCGATAGGGAGGCTCGGTTGCATTCGGCGGAGTCTAAAATAACTTTAGTGAAAACAACGGTCACCTCTTTGGACACAAAAATTCAAAAACCTAATGATGTCTTTCATGAAATGAACAGTTGCAGACAAGTTTTAAAGATGCCGCGTCCGAGATGAACACAAAATGCCATGCAAGTAGATATAAAGGCCCAACATGACCGCTGCCGAGACCTCACGACTAGTGTCGGTTCAATATATTTCTCCTTGCAGTCTCTTGAACATGAACATCAGGCACATGTTAAACAAAATCGTGAGGACATACTGCAGCTGTCGGAAACATTTGGACATTATGAACGAGGTCATGGGGAAAAATTAAAGGAGGTACAAAATACCTACATGGTTCAAACCAAAGAACAAATATCTGAATTAAAGGACACGCAACACAAGCCACTTAAAACATCTGGAAAGAAATATAAAAAGATCGGACAGGGAAAGTAGCATTCAAGGAGGACAGTCGACCACAAAACACAGAAACAAACACGCAAACAGACAAACAAGAAGGCAAAAGCAATAATAAATACAAAGGATAACACAAACACGAAAGGGTTGACAATAGGGCTACCGCCTTGGAACGGTCAGTGGCAAAGTAGGCCACTGGGGGTTTAAATCGGTTCTAGGGTGCACAGTTGAGAACGTAACTCAACACACACACTTTGCGACTTTGGGGTTTATGTAGGCATCAATAAGTCCATTGGGATCACTTTTTCAATGTCCTCCAGCCTCCTTGAAACAAAGCTCAAGACAGGACACCGTAATAAAAACAGAATCTAGCCAAGCTGATATGAAGCAATTCATTGCAGAAATGAGCTCTAAAATGCCTCCTAATGGGATATATTCACACCCAAATTCAGACATGCCTCCACAAAACCCCTCCGTGAATGACGATGACCGCAACGCGCGTGACAGTTACCGCGTCGCAAACGGAAGTGTTCGCGCCGCGCCTGCTTCCAATTATAAAACCAAATCAGACAATCGAGGGGCAATCCCAAAATTGGACGTTAAGAGGGATTTCTATAAAAAGGGGGAGAAGGAAGAGACCGGCAAAACTGCTAAAGATACGCGTAGCCACCGACATTCAAGGCAAACAGACAAACGCAGACGCTTTCATTCATCGTCTTCTTTCTCCACATACACAGACAATAGACGTGACAGCAAATCTAATGAATGAATGAATGGTGTTTTACGGCACGTCGACACATAAATAGGTCATATTGTGCGCAAAAATTGATGAAAAATGAAGAAATGAAGTATTAATTAAAAATTAATGTAAATATATAAAGATAAAACTATTAAAAAATAAGGGATGATCAGGTGTAATATAAACTATGTATGTAAATCAACGAATGCCCGTCAACGGGTATATAAACAAGTATATATATATACATATAAGAACACATTACAATGATTTATATAGTCTGATCTCTTTCAGGAAATCTAAAACAAGACTAAAATCTACTGTATCAAATAACTCTTTCATAGTATTAACATTGTAGTACCTTTGACGCATAGGATCAAAGTCTACACATTCCAATAAGATGTGTTTGACCGTTAACGGTGCAAAGCAGGGTATACATTCTGGTAATTGCTCACCTTGTAATAAATATGAATGAGTATAACGTGTATGCCCTATCCTGCACCGGGCTAGGACAACTTCCTCTCGACGAACGGGTCTACTAGAAGAACGCCATTCTCCGAGTAACGGTTTAATTGAATGGAGTTTATTGTTAACTGACAAATCCCAAGTGGTTTGCCAAGAGTTACGAATATATGTGTTAATACAACTTTTAACACATTTATTCGTAACTCTTGGCAAACAGGAAATCTAAAAGTAAAAAAAGGTCACCATCTTCTGATACCGACAGATCCGATGACAAATCTCGGGGTCGAAAAAAAAAAAAAGACAAAAAGAAAAGACACAGGCATAAGTCTTCCACTAGTACTAGTAGTTCAAGCTCCTCGAGTAGGGGCAGGTCACCGCCACCACCCAAAATGGATTTGTTTTCAGGGGAGGTAGGAAAAATGACGTGGCAGAGCTTCATCTCACGTTTTGACCGACTAGCTAAGAGTGCTTAGACAGGTTATTGGACTCGTTAAAGGACAAAGCGTTGGAGTATGCGAATCGTTGCCCTCGCAACGATAGCTACAACAAATTGAAACAAGAGCTCCAGTTGAGATTTTACAGAAAGGATGAACCAGTGGCAGCTCGCCAAAGGTTGCACCTTATTAGACAAACAGAAGAGGAATCATTGGAGGAATTCCTTCAACGAGTAACACTCATGCTTAAGACTCGATGGTAACAAACGGGCTGACAGGTAGACAGCTGAACAAATGGCGACCGAGTAATTTTTACGCGGTTGTCGCCATAAAGAGGCGGCGGCTTTTGTAATGAATGAGTCCCCGCAAACGATTCAAGAAGCTTATAGCCGTGTGAAAAGCTACGTGGCTAATTTAAAAGCTGTTCATCGCAACAAAGTCGCATTGAAGGAACGTGCATTTACTACCCAAGAAGAATGAATGAATGAATGGTGTTTTACGGCACGTTGACACATAAATAGGTCATATTGTGCGCAAAAACCGACGAAAGATGAAAGAAATTAAGTAGTAATTAAAAATTAATGTAAATATATCAAGATAAAACTATTAAAAAATAAGGGATGATATGGTAGTAATATAAACTATATATGTAAATCAACAAATGGCCGTCAACGGGTATATAAACAAGGAAATATATATAAGAACACATTATATTGATTTATAAAGTCTGATTTCTTTAAGGAAATCTAAAACAAGACTAAATTCTATAGTATCAAATAACTCTTTCAAAGTATTAACTGTTCAGTATCTTTGTCGCATAGGATCCAAGTCTACACATGTTTGACCGTTAACGGTACAAAACAGGGTATACATTCTGGCAACTGCTCACCTTGTAATCAACATGAATGAGTACAGCGTGTATGCCCTATCCTGACCCTGGCTAGGACAACTTCCTCTCGACGAATGAGTCTACTAGAAGGACGCCATTCTCCGAGTAACGGTTTAATGGAATGGAATGAATGGTGTTTTACGGCACGTCGACACATAAATAGGTCATATTGTGCGCAAAAACTGACGAAAGATGAAGAAATGAAGGATTAATTAAAAATTAATGTAAATATATCAAGATAAAACTATTAAAAAATAAGGGATGATATGGTATTAATATAAACTATATATGTAAATCAACAAATGCCCGAAAACGGGTATATAAAAAAGTAATTATTTACAAGAACATATTATAATGATTTATTTAGTCTTGACTTCCTTCAGGAAATCTAAAACTAGACTAAAATCTATAGTATTAAATAACTCGGTCATAGACGCAAAGGATCAAAGTCAACACATTCCAACAATATGTGTTTGACCGTTAACGGTGCAAAACAGGGTATACATTCTGGTAATTGCTCACCTTGTAATAAATATGAATGAGTATAACGTGTATGCCCTATCCTGCACCGGGTTAGGACAACTTCCTCTCGACGAATGTGTCTACTAGAAGAACGCCATTCTCCGAGTAACGGTTTAATTGAATGGAGTTTATTGTTAACTGACAAATCCCAAGCGGCTTGCCAAGAGTTACGAATATATGAGTTAATACAACTTTTAAAATCAGTATAAGGTAATTTGGTATAAGATATATGTAAATCTAATGCTGCCTTAGCAGCACTATCAGCTCTATCATTACCACGTATTCCTACATGGCTTGGGAGCCAGCAGAAAATAATAACATTATCAATTATAAGAGAACTGTACTTTTCTAAAAGTTGAAGCACAACTGGGTTATCATGTTTCATATTACCCAGTGCTTGAAGAGATGAAAGGGAATCAGAAAATATTACAAAATGGTCATCATCAGATTCCTGAATATAATTTAAGGCAAGTTCAATTGCCTTAAGTTCAGCTGAAAAGATAGAGGCCTTGTCAGGCAGGCGGCTCTTTATGCTGTGTTTGTGAACAACAGCTGCTGCAGCTACCTTATCTCCATCTTTAGAAACATCTGTGTATATATGTTGAAAGTTACTGTATTTCGATTTAATTTCATTAAATTTGCTTTGAAAGACAGTAGGGTCTGTACTGGATTTGTTACTATTACAAAGGTCGAAAATAATTGTTGGTGTTTCCAAAGTCCACGGTGGAATTTGTGGTACTTTGTACTTGGCAATTAAATTTAGGTCGATTTCAGTGTCTCTCAATTTTGGTTTAATACGAAGACCAAATGATCGAATGGGTTTGAAGGGTTAGATTTTAATTTAATGGCATATTGAAGCGCTAACTTGTCCCGTCTATGAGACAGTGATGGTTCATTAGCTTCAACATATAGGCTTTCGACTGGTGATGTACGAAAGGCACCTACGGCGAGTCGTAATCCTTGATTATGTATAGGATCGAGCACTGCAAGTATGACTTGCGAGTCGATCCATATACTATTGAGCCGTAGTCCAGATTGGATTTGATAAGAGATCTATAAAGTTGTAAAAGGACTTTACGATCTGCTCCCCAGTTAGTGTTTGCAACAACTTTAAGTAAATTAAGAGCTTCAAGGCACTTGGCCTTCAAGTATTTAAGGTGTGGTATAAACGTTAATTTACGGTCGAAAATAAGACCAAGGAATTTTTCCTCATCTACTACTGGTATTGGTGACCCATCCAGTGTTAGATGAGGGTCTTCATGATGTTTACGTAATTGACAAAAGTGCATACAATTAGTTTTAGATTTAGAAAATTTAAAACCATTTTCATCCGACCAGGTCTGAAGTTTATTCAGACATTGTTGCAGTTGTCTCTCAATAGTGTTCATGTTTTTTGCGCGATAACATATAACAAAGTCATCAACATATAGAGAGCAATCCACACCAGGATTGATGCATTTAACTATACTGTTAATTTTTACACTAAAAAGGGTGACAGAGAGTATGCTGCCCTGTGGCACACCCATCTCCTGCTCATGCATGTCAGAGAGGGTTGAACCCATTCGGACACGAAACTGTCTGTCCTCTAAGAAATTCTCTATGAAAATTGCCAAGCGACCTCTAAGACCAAGGTCATGAAGATCATTCATAATACCGTACTTCCCAGCAGTATCGTAAGCGTTCTCTAAGTCAAAAAATACAGCGACTAGATGTTCTTTCTTTACGAAAGCTTACCTAATAAATGATTCAAATCGAATGAGATTGTCTGTTGTGCCTCGTTGGCGCCGGAATCCACTTTGATACTTTGTTATCAGCTTGTTGGATTCCAGGTACCAAACGAGTCTCTCATTAATCATTCGTTCCATCGTTTTACATATACAACTCGTTAAAGCAATAGGGCGATAATTTATTGGGTCCGTATGATCCTTTCCAGGTTTGGGGACTGGAATAACGATTGCTTCCCGCCAAGAATCGGGGAAGTTTCCTGTCACCCAAACCTTATTAAATATATCAAGAAGTGTAGAGAGACAAGTTTCAGGTAAATGTTTTAATAACTGATAATGGATATCATCTGGACCAGCTGGTGTATCATGAGCCTTTTTAAGGGATTCTTTCTAAGTTCTTTGAGAGTGAACAGTTTATTGTATTTCTCCAAATATTTAGACTTGAAATTCAGCTTCTTCTGTTCTTTTAGTTTCTTCTTTTTTTAGTAAATTTGGTTGACAATTTTCAGAAGAAGAATTTTTAGAAAAAGTTTCTGCCAAAGTGTTCGTAATATCTTTGACAGAAGTAATATCCTCATTATCATTTTTAAGATGATTTACACAACTAGAATTACCTTTACCGTTTATTTTCCGGACCATGTCCCACGTCTTCTTAAGTGATGAACGAGAGTTCAGCCTAGAGACATAAGATCTCCAGGATTTCCTCTTGCTATCCTTAATAGTACGACGGGCTTTCGCACGAAAAACTCTAAAAGTATCTAAATTATTTTGAATTGGCCGCAAGTTAAAAGCATTCAATGCAGCTTTACGATCGCTGACTACCTTTTTGCAGTCATCATCGTACCATGGTTTATGTGGGCCTTTTGGATTTGCCGATGTTTTTGGAATAGTTTGATCAGCTATATCATGAAGGGTTTTGGTAAAAAGAGCAGTTGCGTCTTCGACATCCTCGAAAACGGAAGGCTTTAACTGTTCCTCACAAAGAGATTGAAACGTATCCCAATCAGCTTTGCGAAGTTTCCATCGTTGCGTTTTTTCGAGAAGTGGAGGGCCGATATTTTCAAGAAATAAGGGGAAGTGGTCACTTCCACATAGGTCGTCACCAACACTCCACGAAAAATCCATCAAGAGCGTTGGATCGCATATTGTTAAATCAATGGAAGAGTGAGAGCCTGTAGCTGGATGTAAATAAGCATGTGGTTTGTTATAATTAAAAAGACACAAATAGTTTTTGGCTAAGAAATCTTCAACTTTCTTGCCTTTATCGTTTATATCCTTACAACCCCAAATGTAGTTATGTGCATTAAAATCACCCAAGAGTATAAAAGATGATGGTAATTGTGCAACTAGGTGTCTGCACCGCGATAGACCTGGTAGCTGGTTGCTCAACCCTACTCGTATCGGCATATGATTTGCCAGATGGAGTGGGTGGAGTTAGACCTTCAACAAGTTTCCTAGCTTCAGGAAAGGAAATGTTCTTTTCAATCTTAACTTTCTGTATTTCCTTCTCGTGCTTCCACTTCGGACAATACTTAGAGAAAGATCCGTGGGTCCCCTTGCAGTTAACGCAAGCGGCGGAATTTTTGCAATTGGCGAAGTCGCTATGACCCTCCTGGCCGCAAAAAGCACAGAATGGAGCAGCTCGCTTGCATCTTTCTCTATGGTGACGAAAGAGTTGACAGTTAAAATATCGAAGGGGGTTTGGAATGAAGGGGTCAACTGGTAAAATGATATATCCAGTTTTGATGGTCTTTGGCAGTTTGGTGTGCTGAAATTAAGCACAAAAGTATTTGTAGGAGTGAGTTTGCCCCTCAGCCTCGTACTGATGCGCGTTTCCTCAGTCACACCTTGAGATTTTAGGTTTTGGGTCATTTCTTCAAGAGTGCAGTGCTCCAGTTCCCTGGAGCGTACTAAACCCTTTGAAGAATTGAGAGAAATGTGAGGGATAACCTCAACACGGATATTTACAAAAGTTTGAATAGAAAGGAGATTGTCAGAGTGTGATCTTTTGGCACACTCAACAAGAAGTTTCCCATTACTGATGCCAGGTAAAGCCTTGGAGATGGCAAAAGGAGAGAGTCTAGTGACAGATGTGTTATCATCGAGGGCGATAATATTCAGAAAACGAGGCCAATTTAAATGAGAAATATCCTCATCCGATTCAGATTCGGACTCTTCTCGTGATCGTTTAGAAGTACGAGTAGTTTTGTGTGCGTGTTTTGGAGCCATAACTGGCAAATGATATTCATTCTCCACGTATCTCACCCACCTCGGAGCCCAACAAGGGGACATTTGGTGTGGATATCCGACAGACAAATGCCAGGAACACGTGAAGAGTATACTCATATAAAACTAACGCATCAGCATGAAATACATGATTAGCCCTAGCGCCACCGCCATGAAGGATCCTTTCTACATTATGTTTAAAGAGGACAAAATAAAAAGGGAGCAAGATATTAAACGAGAGGGATTGAGGGAGATTTGAATTAAACAAGAAGCTAGGATCCCGTATAGCTGGAGTGACAAACCGATTGATCAGATCGGGCCAAATCTGACCGCCCGTCTAGTTGAAGTCCGGACCAAAGTGGTGTGTTGCAACGTGTCCACGATAACTACCACTCTCCACGCCACTCAACCACCAGGACTCCCTCCTCCAACGACACGGGTCGCCACCCACGGTCAACAGGTGGGTTACATTTCGGGGTGGGGGTCCTACCCCTCTGCTAAGTAACGAGCAGTCGGTTGATTATTATCACCCCACCACCGACTGGGGGGTTATTATCGAACAGATTCCTATGGTTCTTTAACGTCCTCGGAGGATAGACCTATACACGGGACCGCCCGGTTTACGTCCCCATCCGATTGACGAGGTTAAGGGAAAGTGTCTCGCCCAAAACCGACGAAACTCAGTGGCGGCACCACGGAGGACTGAACCCGGATATAAATTTGGTTTGAATTGATTACAGCGATTTTGTTCTCCCTTTTGAGAATGGTACCGGTGTAAGGGGAAAATACTGGACAATGGGGGTATGCACGTTAATACTCAGATCACGTAATGTACTATTGATTTAGCTTTACATTCTTATCTATGATTATAATAAAACAAACTGATGAAAGATGAAGAAATGAAGTAGTAATTAAAAAATAATGAATGAATGGTGTTTTACGGCACGTCGACACATAAATAGTTCATATTGAGCGCAAAAACTGATGAATGATGAAGAAATGAAGGGTTAATTATAAAGATAAAAATAATTACATGTAAGGGATGACATGGTAGTAATATAAACTGCATATGTAAATCAACAAATGCCCGATAAGTAAATATATATAAGAACATTATAATGATTTATGTAGTCCGATTTCTTTCAGGAATTCTAAAACAAGACTAAACTCTATAGTTTCAAATAACTCTTTCATAGTATTAACTTTTTTGTACCTCTGACGCACAGGATCCGAGGCTACACATTCCAACAAGACGTGTTTGACCGTTAACGGTGCAAAGCAGGGTATACATTCTGGTAATTGCTCACCTTGTAATACATATGAATGAGTATAACGAGTATGCCATATCCTGCACCGATGAGGCAATAAAATCCGTAACAATACTTTATTATATCAGGGCAGTGATATGGTAGACGGAAAAACGTGCTGGGAAATAACTGGACATACCTGGGAAATAACTGGACCCTATACTGTATTTGAACTTTGAATAATATGTCATGTTTTCTCGCTCATAATATCCGTAACAATACTGCAATATATCCGGGCAGTGATATGCTAGACGGAAAAACGTGCTGGGAATTTACTGGATACAGCTGGGAAAATACTGGACATTGCCGGAAAATAAATGGGCCATATATTGTGTTTGAACAATATGTCATCATGTCTCATCGTTCACTTTTTCTCGCTGATAAATATCCGTAAAATACCCTATTCTATCAGGGCAGTGATATGGTAGACGGAATAACGTGCTGGGAAACAAATAGACATCACCGGGAAATAAATGGACCATATATTGTATTTGAAAAATATGTCATCACATCTCAACTTTCACGTTTACTCGCTTATAATAATCGCAACAATACTCGATTATATAAGAGCAGGAATATGGTAGACAAAATAACATGCTGGGAAATAACTGGACATAACTGGGAAATAACTGGACATTTCATTAAATAACTGGACCATATATAATGTCATCATACCTCATCTTTCAAGTGTTCTCGCTCATAATAATCGTAACAATACTATATTATATCAGGGCAGTGATATGGTAGACGGAATAACGGGCTGGGAAATAACTGGACATAGCTGGAAAATAACTGGACATTGCCGAGAAAAACGCGACCGCTATTTGCTATGGAGAAGTCCCTACGGAATATAGTTGGGACCAATCTCTATTAAGAAATCATTTGATAAACTGTTTTACCAATTCAAAAATAGAAATGTTCCCCATATTAAGGAAACGGAGGTTAGGAAGCACCATACTAATCACGCGCGTTCCCGTGTTCTGGTTCTGCGGACAATAGGGAAAAAAGCCAATGTTACAGTGCAGAAAATGAAAGGAATGGTACCATAAAGGCTGTCATAGTGTTGACGAACGTGTGTGGCATGAAAGACACCTGTAAATTAAGTGTCATCGTTGTCATCTTCAGTGACAATACTAAATGAATGTACATGTATACAACCGAAACTTGCTTCACCGCACGTTCATTATAACGAATTTGACGGGATTTCAGATTGACATACGTGTTGTGTTGCCAGTTATTTAAGAACAACTAACGATTTGTGATAGCAATAAGAAAATTACGACATTGTTAATTCCACGAGAAATACATTTAATTTATTAATGATATTATAAGTATATGTTTGGATATATAAGGATAATTATAATTTGCTCGGATTAATCAAACTTCTCATTTATTGATATCTTACAATGTACTATAAATATCACAGTAATTGAATACATGATAAACCAAATTCATATTATTATTATACATATAGCAACATTATGGCATTTAATGAATGAACGAATGGTGTTTTACGGCACGTCGACACATAAATAGGTCATATTGCGCGCAAAAACATGAAGGAATGAAGTAGTAATTAAAAATAATGTAAACGTATAAAGATAAAACTATCTACAAATAAGGGATGATATGATAACAAGTAAATCAACGAATGCCCGGCAACGGGCTTGTAAACAAGTCAATATATATAGCAAAATATTATATTGATTTATAAAACTGATTTCTTTAAGGAAATCTAAAACAATACTAGAATCTATAGTATCAAATAACTCTTTCAAAGTATTAACAGTGTAGTATCTTTGTCGCATAGGATCAACATCTACACATTCCAACAAGATATGTTTGACCGTTAATGGTGCAAAACAGGGTATACATTCTGGCAACTGCTCACCTTGTAATAAATACGAATTAGTACAGCGTGTATGCCCTATCCTGACCCTTGCTAGGACAACTTCCTCTCGACGAATGGGTCTACTAGAAGGACGCCATTCTTCGTGTAACGGTTTAATGCAATCGAGTTTATTGTTGCCTTAAGTTCAGCTGAGAAGATAGAGGTCTTGTTAGGCAGGCGGCTCTTAATGGTATGTTTGTGAACAGCCGCTGCAGCTACCTTGTCTCCATCTTTAGAACCATCTGTGTATATATGTTGAAAGTTACTGTATTTCGATTTTATTTCATTAAATTTGCTTTGAAAGACAGTAGGGTCTGTACTGGATTTGTTACTATTACAAAGATCAAAAATAATTGTTGGTGTTTCCAAAGTCCACGGTGGAATTTGTGGTACTTTGTACTTGGCAATTAAATTTAGGTCGAGTTCAGTGTCTCTTAATTTTGGTTTAATACGAAGCCAAATGATCGAATGGCCTTCGGTTTTCGATTAAAAAGAGGTTCATAACTTGGATTAAAAACATTATCGAAAGTTGGGTTTGAAGGTTTATACTTTAATTTAATGGCGTATTGAAGGGCTAATTTGTCCCGTCTATGAGACAGTGATGGTTCATTAGCTTCCGCATATATACTTTCGGCTGGTGATGCACCTAAGGCGAGTCGTAATCTTTGATTATGTATAGGATCGAGCATCTGCAAGTATGACTAGCGAGTCGATCAATATTCTATTGAGCCGTAGTCCAGCTTGGATCTGATAAGAGATCTATAAAGTTGTAAAAGGACTTTACGATCTGCTCCCCAATTAGTGTTTGCAACAACTTTAAGTTAATTAAGGCACTTGGCCTTCAAGTATTTAAGGTGTGGTATAAATGTCAATTTACGGTGGAAAATAAGACCAAGGAATTTTGTTTCATCCACTACTGGTATTGGTGACCCATCCAGTGTTAGATGAGGGTCTTCATGATGTTTACGTAGTTGACAAAAGTGCATACAATTAGTTTTAGATTTAGAAAATTTAAAACCATTTTCATCCGGCCAGGTCTGAAGTTTATTCAGACATTGTTGCAGTTGTCTCTCAATAGTGTTCATGTTTTTTGCACGATAACATATAACAAAGTCGTCAACATAAAGAGAGCAATCCACACCAGGATTGATGCATTTAACTATACTGTTAATTTTTATACTAAAAAGGGTGACAGAGAGTATGCTGCCCTGTGGCACACCCATCTCCTGTTTATGGATGTCAGAGAGGGTTGAACCCATTCGGACACGAAACTGTCTGTCCTCTAAGAAATTCTCTATAAAAATTGCTAATCGACCTCTAAGAGTAAGGTCATCAAGATCATTCATGAGACCGTACTTCCATGCAGTATCATAAGCTTTCTCCAAGTCAAAAAATACAGCGACTAGATGTTCTTTCTTTACGAAAGCTTCCCTAATAAATGATTCAAATAGAATGAGATTGTCTGCTGTGCGTCGTTGGCGCCGGAATCCACTTTGATACTTTGTTATCAGCTTGTTGGATTCCAGGTACCAAACGAGTCTCTTATTAATCATTCGTTCCATGGTTTTACATATACAACTCGTTAAAGCAATAGGGCGATAATTTATTGGGTCCGTATGATCCTTTCCAGGTTTGGGGACTGGAATAACGATTGCTTCCCGCCAAGAATCGGGGAAGTTTCCTTTCACGCAAACCTTATTAAATATATCAAGAAGTGTAGAGAAACAGGTTTCAGGTAAATATTTTAATAATTGATAATGGATATCATCAGGACCAGCTGAAGTATCATGAGCCTTTTTAAGGGATTCTCGAATTTTTTAGAGCGTAACAGTTTATTGTATTTCTCCAAATTTTTAGACTTGAAATTCAGCTTCTTCTGTTCTTTTAGTTTCTTATTTTTTAGAAAATTTGGTTGACAATTTTCAGAAGAAGAGTTTTTAGAAAACGTTTCTGCTAAAGTGTTGGTAATATCTTTGACAGAAGTAATATCCTCATTATAAGTTTTAAGATGATTTACACAACTAGAATTACCTTTACCGTTTATTTTCCGGACCATGTCCCATGTCTTCTTAAGAGATGAACGAGAGTTCAGCCTAGAGACATAAGATCTCCAGGATTTCCTCTTGCTATCCTTAATAGTACGACGGGCTTTCGCACGAAAAACTCTAAAAGTATCTTAATTATTTTCAGTTGGCCGCAAGTTAAAAGCATTCAATGCAGCTTTTACGATCGCTGACTGCCTTTTTGCAGTCATCATCGTACTATAATTTTTTAGAGCGTAACAGTTTATTGTATTTCTCCAAATTTTTAGACTTGAAATTCAGCTTCTTCTGTTCTTTTAGTTTCTTATTTTTTAGAAAATTTGTTTGACAATTTTCAGAAGAAGAGTTTTTAGAAAACATTTCTGCTAAAGTGTTGGTAATATCTTTGACAGAAGTAATATCCTCATTATAAGTTTTAAGATGATTTACACAACTAGAATTACCTTTACCGTTTATTTTCCGGACCATGTCCCATGTCTTCTTAAGAGATGAACGAGAGTTCAGCCTAGAGACATAAAATCTCCAGGATTTCCTCTTGCTATCCTCAATAGTACGACGGGCGTTCGCACGAAAAACTCTAAAAATATCTTAATTATTTTCAGTTGGCCGCAAGTTAAAAGCATTCAATTCAGCTTTTACGATCGCTGACTGCCTTTTTGCAGTCATCATCGTACTATGGTTTATGTGGGCCTTTTGGATTTGCCGAGGTTTTTGGAATAGTTTGATCAGCTATATCATGAAGGGTTTTGGTAAAAAGAGCAGTTGCGTCTTCGACATCCTCGAAAACGGAAGGCTTTAACTGTTCCTCACAAAGAGATTGAAACGTATCCCAATCAGCTTTCCGAAGTTTCCATCGTTGCGTTTTTTCGAGGAGTGGAGGGCAATCCGATGGAAATGTACCACCACTTTCGGTCGTGTGTTTTATTAATCCGAGCCTTCTCTGACCTTACTAGCCCTTTCATCTGGCTGTGTACATAACAAGCAAGTAAGTAGAGTCGAATTAACATTTTATAACCCTGCATGTGGTTAGTTACACGCATTTTCCCCAGCCGTGTCAACATTTATTGACAGCAGTGTCGCACGAGGTGAACTGTCGATCGAGGTCAGTGCAGTGGCGTGCGGAAATGCAGATTTCGTTTGTCACAAAATTGGAATTCTCTAACTTGTTATGCAAGGCGTAGTAGTAAGGCATTCAAATATTAATCAAACTGGCTATCCTACAATAGCTTTTTTTTCACTTTGTTTCAGAAACCAGATCCTATTGCCACTTGTGGGTGGATGAACTTTTCGTATAAAGAGAAAAGATACATTTCCATCATAACCCAAAAGGGTAGCGGGACGAGAACTATGGAAGTGGTTTCGAGGAACTCATTATTAAAATAACTGAAACATTTTTTCCAAAGGGCAAAAGCCCACTTGGAAAAAATTCCAAATACTCTACAAAGATTGGTGACAGCAGTGGAAACGAAATAAAAAAACAGGAATTTAGCTTGAGAGACATGAAGAGTACATGTACCTACAAGATATTAAAGCTTTATATACTGACAAAGGAACAGGTTTGTGATTTCAGAAATTGTTTAATGAAAGCAATTTTGACTCTTTAAAATGATATACAAACATTTCTTGTTATTTTTTGATACAATCTTTAAACAAATCTACTAACTACTGACTTGTAGTGTCTTCAGGGAAGGCTCCAGCACGTCCACAAGGGAAGGCTCCATGTTTTACAAACATTTCTTGTTATTTTTTGATACAATCTTTAAAAATATCTACTAACTACTGACTTGTAGTGTCTTCAGGGAAGGCTCCAGCACGTCCACAAGGGAAGGCTCCAGCACGTCCACAAGGCAAGGCTCCAGCACGTCCACAAGGGAAGGCTCCAGCACGTCCACAAGGGAAGGCTCGTCCCCGAGCGAAAATGTCGGAGAGGACAATTGCTAGTCTGCAGAAACATGTAACAAAGCAAAAACATGTGACGTAAGTATTTAAATTATTGCCATTGGGTCTAAGGGTCCTGAGTCATTTTTCATTCAATTTTTACCAAACTTTACCAGACTGGTAATATCAATGAAAGTTGGACAAGTTACAAAAAAAAGCCAGATTGGACCAGTAACAGTGGAGTTATGGCCCTTGATTTGGTTAAAAAGTCTCTATTTTGCCTTATACAAAAAGTTGGATGTAAAATAATGAGTTTTAATTAATATAATCCAGCTTTCACAAAGTGAAGTTAATATAGCTAGCACTGTGGCGTTGCTTGTGCAGTGTGGCGGCAGTAAAACGTCTCCCCGCGCTTGTAATCAGTACTGTTATTCATTCGATCTTTGGAGATCGCTGAGCCCGATACTTATATTTAATTTTCATTTCTTCTTGTTTTCTTACTTAATTTTCGATTCAGTGGTTCAAGGCTCTGGGTATTGTTTCACCACTTATAGGATATGTTGTCTGCTTTTGACTGTTACTTGTGTTATGCAGGCTTCATAACCGCTGCTCCCAACTAAATTCCATTATGTTTATTTCGCTCTTCGGGGCATTTAATTTTATTAAATACTGGGACCATACGCCGTACGACATGGGGAAGAAATATACTCCATGTCCACCGCCATATGCATGCCATCTTTGGGATGGTTAACATTTTGTACTATTGATTTTATTAATATTGAGTTCTGCTCAACCCGGGGCTAGAGGGCATGAGCGGTAGCTAGCATATTTCACTACCGCTCATGTCTCAATCAAACTGAGACTACAATATTTCCTATGTGTCGTTTTCGGCCGTTTCCAAAGATCCATTATCATACTCTTTTTTAGGTTTTGCGATGTCCGTTCTCTATCTCTGCCCAATCGCCCCAGTATCAACGGAGTTATGGCCCTTTAATTAGTGAAACTCGACATTTTGAACGATGTCCACTCTCTAAAGGAATATAAAAAGATCGGACAGGGAAAGTAGCATTCAAGGAGGACAGTCAACCACAAAACACAGAAACAAACACGCGAACGAGAAGGCAAAAGTAATAAACAATGCAAACGACAACACAAACACAAAAGGGTTGACAATAGGGCTACCGCCTTGGAATGGTCACCTAATACTAGGCATATGCCAAAATTTAAATCAAACGACGTAAAAACAAGCGGGTGTTAACTACGAAATTAAATGATCACTTACCGGATTTTGCTCCAGGTTTGGAAGTTGAACGTTGTACCATTGCACACGAAAATGACGAAACCAACTGACCCTTCTGACAACAAACAAGCCGATCTTTTTTATGATTTATTTTTTTCACATTTAAATATAAGTCAGTGTTCATTCATAAGTAATTTAACCCTCAAACATAACCTTACTTTATTTGTTGAAATATATATTAATTGTGCTTCAACTTTTAGAAAAGTACAATACTCTTATAATTGATAATGTTATTATTTTTTGCTGGCTTCCAAGCCATGTAGGAATAGGTGGTAATGATAGAGCTGATAGTGCTGCCAAGGCAGCATTAGATTTACATATATCTAATACCAAATTACCTTATACTGATTTTAAAAGCTGTATTAACACATATATTCGTAACTCTTGGCAAGCCACTTGGGATTTGTCAGTTAACAATAAACTCCATTCAATTAAACCGTTACTCGGAGAATGGCGCTCTTCTAGTAGACCCATTCGTCGAGAGGAAGTTGTCCTAGCCCGGTGCAGAATAGGGCATACACGTTATACTCATTCATATTTATTACAAGGTGAGCCATTACCAGAATGTATACCCTGCTTTGCACCGTTAACGGTCAAACACATATTGTTGGAATGTGTAGACTTTGATCCTATGCGTCAAAGGTACTACAATGTTAATACTATGACCGAGTTATTTAATACTATAGATTTTAGTCTAATTTTAAATTTCCTTAAGGAAGTCAGACTATATAAATCATTATAATATGTTCTTATATAATATACCCGTTTTCGGGCATTTGTTGATTTACATATATAGTTTATATTGCTACCATATCATCCCTTATTTTTTAATAGTTTTATCTTGATATATTTACATTAATTTTTAATTAATCCTTCATTTCTTTATGCGTCAAAGGTACTACAATGTTAATACTATGACCGAGTTATTTAATACTATAGATTTTAGTCTAATTTTAAATTTCCTTAAGGAAGTCAGACTATATAAATCATTATAATATGTTCTTGTATAATATACCCGTTTTCGGGCATTTGTTGATTTACATATATAGTTTATATTGCTACCATATCATCCCTTATTTTTTAATAGTTTTATCTTGATATATTTACATTAATTTTTAATTAATCCTTCATTTCTTCATCTTTCGTCAGTTTTTGCGCACAATATGACCTATTTATGTGTCGACGTGCCGTAAAACACCATTCATTCATTCATATATTAATTGTATAATATCCATTGTAAATTACCGACTTATTTAACAGTTAAATATAACTTAAATAAAAGTAGTGCCATGTTTTAGGAAAATATATAAAAAAAAAATTGTTTAATTATTGATTTTTTTTTTAAATATTAGTATTTTTCCCATAATTTATTTATTTTATGACATAAAAATTCCGAAAAACAAAAAACTTATATATATGATAAATGTCAGACAATGAAAACATAGACGTTACATATAACTATAACCGCTCTAATATATAGAGAATTATTAACAGCATGAATTTGATACTGAATTTATGTCACGAGGGAAAAAAGTGGTAATTTAGTTAAAAAAGCGAGTTAGAAGCACGATTTTTTTTTTAACCAAATTACCACGTTTTTCCTAGAGTGACATTAATTCAGTATCAAATTTATGCTGTTAATTATTCTGTTTATTATATAACTTTACGCAAATGTTTCCAATTAACAAAACCTCATAGGATTTTAATAAAGCCTCTGAGCGTATGAAAACATTCTATTTTGTTTCATTTGGCTATTCCATTTACTGGGCTCAACTAATGCTTTTTATTCGACATCCAAGTATCCAAGAAGTACAACATTCTTGGATTTTAATATAATACATAAGAAACGAAGAAAATCACATTTACACTTTAATTTTTGTCATAGTTATGAATATCAACTGGATAGTACACTTTAACTAAAATAAGGAGGTAAATTCAACAGCCAACAATTCGAATTAAACGAAGCGATAACATGGCCGCCGGTGAATTTAAAATGTGTGTTCATCATCTGGATATTGTGAATAAAACTGTGGATATGGAAAAGATCTACTAGACACTGTGTAAAGCACATAATAGTCATTCGTCCTCATCGCTGCTGAAGTTCAACGGTAAGATTTTTTTATAACCACGTTTTGGGCTTTGATTGCGATCCGTCATGTCAGGGGTGAAGAAATTAAATGTTCCCCCATGGATGACTGTTGATCCATGGAATATGGATTGTTGCTTGGATATGGAACATGTAGTTCGTTGACTGTAGCATAAGACTACTTTCGGTTGATATTCAGAAATTTCATTTGATGTAGATCTACTTTGTACATCTAGTAATTTTGAATTCTGTGTCGGCACACAAGCTTCCTTTGTGGTATAGATCGTGTTTGGTGGCAGGTAGAGCAGTTGAAATGACTTTCTGCTGTTTTTCATTGATTTTGCTGTAGTTGTTGGCACTTCCAACATTTTTATGGCCACTAATTTGGATTGTACAGTACAGTTAGCCGGCAGGCCTATGTAATTGCATTTCTGCACTATGATTCGTAATATTTTGTCCTTTTCAATTTTTCTGCAGTTGAAGCGTATGTTTTTTCAATAGCCCATAAAATGTGGTTGATACCCATTCCACATGATTTGAACCAAGCTGTTTCTGGTCGTCGATTTTGTACGTGGTTAATTGACAGGAAGAATGGGTCATCCCCTTTCATCATGGACTGTGGCCGGTTATCTTAATATATGTTATACGCCTGCACCGGGCAGCGCTGCAGGTTATCTTTGTTTTCCCATGCTTTGGGCTTGATCTTGCGTACATTAGTGTGGTCAGTACCAGTTCTCGTTTTTGTTTGTCTCTCTCTGGAGTGTTCGAAGTATTTGTCACCATCTTCATCGGTGTGTATCTCGATGTCCTCCCATTTTAATGTGTGCTGCTCTCTACCGCCACGCATTCCCATTACAAGAGAGAATGTGATGTGCAACATATTGATGATTTATGTAGCATTTGCCCACACTCAAACAAGTTGTCGATGTCAACATCCGTTAATTCTTCAGCTGCACTTGGCTTGCTCCCATAACATTGTGACTTTAGATAGGTCATATGTGAGAAAAGGGGATTTTTATTCACCGCTTGTGAGTATCCTTTTTTTCCTCGGATGCTTGAAGGCTCATACTCGCTGTGATCACTTTTTTTACAACTGCTTAAACATTTCCAAATAATAAATAGTTCAGGGATATCAAGCTGTTCAACAGGCCTGTATTCTCCTTGTTCATTGCAAAATTGGTGAAATAATTTTATATCTGCCTGTGTCTTTCTCCTGGTGTTTTCGTTTTCCTGTGCATTTATGAATTCTTGTATTTTCTCAGGGTTGACAGGCGTATTCATCTAAAAAATCAGCCATTTTTGTCTGTTGCAGACGACAACAATTGCAATAACAACAATAACATTGATAAACAATTCATATAAAGTTAACAACAGATGTTACAAAAGTTCATTTTTTTTATTTTATTGAGTTTTAATCATTATCACATATAATAATAAATTTGTTTAGGAAAAAAAGAACAAAAATGTGAGCAGAAAACATTATTCTATTCTGTTCAATTCATAAGGGAGACAGAATGAAGGAGTGGATTGGTTTGTGTTTTTCTTCAGATTATCAAGGGATCAGCAGACTATTATACATTCTTGCTATTTTTATCAATCAGTGTCTGATCTGTGATTTTTACAAGATCAGTTCTGATAAAGAATTTGTTATGGTTTTGCAAATCATCAAATGGAGATTTATATAGCCAGTGGGGACACCAGTCAAAAGGATTCAACTTTCAACTTAAGAGTTTGTAGACAATTTTGTGGAATTAAAGAAAAAATGACACAGGCTATATAGACTGTATGTGTAATCTATATGAGTGTTTGTCTAAAGAAGAAATGAAAAAATATGTTAACTTTAAACCAGTGATTTTAAACAAATATGTAAAGAAAGTAGATATAAAAAGTCATATCTTCACTAGTGACGTTATAATATAACTTTTTTTTTGTGTGATTCTAAAATTACGTCATTCATAGTTCAATGTATATTTCTGACAGTTATATAATAAATATGTATATTCATATATCATAGATAAATGTCTGTGTATGCATATATATTTCGTATGTATATCTAATAAAAAGCAATGGAGATATATCCATATTAGTCATAAGTAGATCCAATTTATTGATCTGTTTAAAAAAATAGAGGGGGTCCGTATAAGACAGACAATATATTTTTATAAAGCGAATATATTCTTCCGTATAACATATATACGTTTGCGTCTACAGTATATAAATTATATAAATGTTTTCAGAGTAACGTATATATTTGCGTCTACCGTATATAAATTATATAAATGTTTTCAGAGTAACGTATATATTTGCGTCTATAATATAAACAGAATTTTTTCAATATATATTTTACGGAAACGTATACCGACCCCTCGTATTTGTTTCAAAAATATGTTGCTGTGTTTCTTTTACATTATATGAAAAGACGAAAGATAAATATAAACAATTTTGAAGATAATTATTACCTTCTTAATTAAGTTCAAGATATTTTACCAAATATATATTTGAATGTTTTAAAAGTAATAGCGAAATCAATGTTGATCTATATTATATAAATAAAGCAAAATATAATATTTGCTGCAAATAATTATTTTAAGTTAATCAGAGACTTATTTATATCGTTCAAATAAATCGCGATAAAAAACACAACGCGAGAATTTCACCAACATGGCGGAAGGCACCACGAGTTCGGTAAGAATTAAAAAATGATAATTATGCTAGTTAATTTAATTGGTTACAATAATGTCATGTAACTTTAAATCTCTTTTCCTTTTGAGCACTATGTAGGTATACATGTTTTGAGCGATTGTTGCCTTGGTTGTTTCAAACAAGTTTAAATTTTGGCAATCATAATCAGGCCGGGTTGTCGTTCCTTCATCTTATTCAGCTGCCGCTGACTCTTATATGGCTTTAGAATATGTCTATGATTAACAGACTGTGAATCATGTAGCCGACAATAAGCATGCATTACAACTTCAATTCCTAGGGAACCCGTCTAAAAAACTTGAATGGTATAAACACATGTTTCAATGTTCAAAGCTTGCCGTTTTATTGCCTCAAATGACGTTTTCGTAGAGCAGTCTACTAAAGTGTAGAATGCGGCAATATTTCCGGGATCTTCACGTCCGGGAATTTTTACAGAGCATAATGAAACCGTAAGTGAAACTGAATGAAACCGCAAGTATTGGAATGGAATGTGCAAATCTGTATTTTAATGGAATAATACCTTTTTATAGAATAATACCCATTTATAATGCGGTTCGTAAATACCGCAAATACCGCCGCGTTATACTCTAATCGATGGGTTTATTCGCTGCCTATATGTTTTTCACAATTGCACATGTAATATTAAGGTAGCAATGAACAAACAGTTTCTTTGTGTTTTACACTTTGATAACGCAATCTTATAATTACATTCTCATGTATCAGTTATTTAATATCAATATTGCTCATAGCAAATGCACTTTTATCTAAATAACTCGACTTATTATGCATGAACATTTATTTAGCTGCGAAGGCTGCTGACTTATATGGCTTTTATATCTGTCTATGGTTAACAGACTGTGACTCTTGTAAGTGGCAATACGCATGCTTTACTACTTGAATTCCTAGAGAACTCGTCTGAAAGACTTGAATGGTATAAACACATATTTTGTAATGTTGAAAGGTTACCATTTCACTTGCTGAAATGAAGTTTTCGTAAACCAGTCTACTGAAATGTAGCATGTAATCATTAGTGCCGTGTTAGTGCACAGGAAGGTAGGTTTCAAGCCTGCGGATTTCCCTTTTTTTTCTCCATTGGTTTATATTATTCTTTTACTTTTTTCACTTTGATAACACAATCTTATAATTACACATGGTAACAGTGAACTGTTTATATATGTTGTAATGTGCACTCTAACGCATACATGAACAATTGTATTTCTGTGGTGTTGTGTACTTCTAGCTCGTCGTATTACAAGGTAATTGTAATCAATATGTAAGGGATGTCAAGGATTTTGAACAGAAAGAAGCGAGGTCGCCCACATCGACTTAAAATGCTTGGTAGGAAGAACTGATTGTAAAATCGGGAAGAATGTAAGAAAAAACGGTCGTGGCGTGTTTATGTCTCCGTGACAACATTTATTTTTTTCAATATTGTTTTAACACCCGTGACTTTATATATTATTATGTTAACTTCTTGTCTCTTGGCAGCTATTTTACGCTTGCGTAAAACCTTCCTTGTTTGTTCAATGCGTTTAGTAGTGTTTTACTTCGGTGTAGTAGCCGGTGTGGGGGGTGGGGGTGGTTGTTTTACTTAGGCGTACTTTGGGTTTTTTATTTTCAATTTATCCCGACACAGTATTGAATAAGATAAAAAAAATATCAAAATTGATAAATTAAATGTCTCCATTAAAGATTTTATGACATTTTACATGCAGGTACTTGATATCTTATTTTATGCCCCCGAAGGGTGGCATATAGAAGTCGCATTGTCTGTCCGTTCGTCTGTACACATGTGTCTGCTTAATAACTCTGAAAATAATGGACGGATTTTCAAATAACTTCGCACAATTGATCATCACAAGATGACGTGTCGCGCACAAAATCCAGGTTCGTGGCTCCAAGGTCAAGGTCACACTTAGAGGTCAAAACAAAGCGCTTTCGTGTCCGGTTAATAACTGCCATTCCTGGACGGATATTCAAATAACTTGGCACAAGTGCTCAGCACAACCAGACGACATGTCGCGCACAAAACCAATGTCCGTCGCTTCAAGGTCACACTTACAGGTCAAAGGTCACTTCGGGGGCATTTGTCACTTACAGTGACATTTCTTGTTTTGTTATTACAGCTGAAATTGTTCACGGTCAGGGTATGGAACTTGAACAAAAGTCAAAAGAAAGTTCTAACAATCAAGGATTTCGAAGATCTTGTTTCAGCAGGTTAGTAATACGAACTTGTAACACTGTATGCTTCATTTCATATTTTGATATTAAGCCATGTTAATGTGTGGGATATGTCCTTTGGAGGGCTGGAACAGGTCTTCCCCTGGCAAAATGGACCTGTTTACATATGGAATGTCCGTATTTTCTACGTTTTGAGACCAAAAAGTGTACAGACTACACTTTCAGGTCCTCCACAGCGCCTTTTATCCCGCGGTGCTCTGCCCAATCGTTGGTGGGGTGATATGAATCAACCGACTGCTCGTTACTTAGCAGAGGGGTAGGACCACCCCCCCACCCCCCCCCCCCCCCACGAAATGAAACCCACCTGTTGACCGTGGTTGGCTGATCAATCGGTTTGTCACGCCAGCTATAAGAGATCCGACCTTATTATTCAGACAGTACCAGTACACTGTATCTTACTTACTTTTTTTTATTGTTCTACTTTAAACATTATATTGATAGGGTCTTTTATGGCGGTGGCGCACGGGCTAATCATGTATTTCAAAACGCTATATGGCTATACTCGTGCCACTTTTTAAGCGGAACATAAGTGCGGCTCTTTGACTTTTTAGTTAAGGTGTTATGTACGCTGGGTGGTATGGGGGGGTCTGATGCGTTAGCTTTATATGAGTATACCTTCTACGTATTCTTGGCATTTTGACTGTTGGATATCCACAGCAAAATGTCCCCTTGTTGGACTCCGAGGTGGGTATGAAGCGTGGAAGATGAATTCTTAACGCCCATCATGGCATCACAAAACGCACAAACTACAAACAAACGCAAAAAAAAAGAATCTGAATCTGATACTGAGGAACCAGTGATCAACCAGTCCTTTCCTCGCTTTCTCATCATCGAATCGGAAGACGGGGAAAGACCTGTTGCAGATATGTCACCTTTTGTCATCCAGAAAACTATTCAATCCAGCGCTGGACATGTCAAACAAATCAAAAAAAAAAAAAAAAAAAACTCTACGTATTGAAACGGAAAAAAAATATCTCTCTGACAATTTATTAGCCATTAAACAAATTTTAAACACCAAAGTCAAATGTTACGCTCACACCTCTATGAACATCTCCAAAGGCGTCATCGGGTGACCGGATCTCTCCGGAGTACCTGAAGAAGAAATTATTCACGAGCTTGCGCCACAGTTGGTAACTGCGTCTCGCCGAATAACCATAAAGAGGAATGATACAATTATCAGTACAAATACTATCATCTTCACATTTGCAACACCCGTCTTACCAAGAACAATAAAGGTGGCATATCTGCAATTGCATGTTGACGCCTACATCCCAAACCCGTTACGTTGCTACAACTGCCAAGCATTTGGGCACCACAACTCCAGATGTACTAAAGAAGAACGTTGTGGTAAATGTGGCGAGTCTGCATTCAAGCATAACGAATCAGATTGTCCTAACGACCTCAAATGTACCAACTGCGGTCTAGGACATCACATCAAAATTATGCGAAAAATTTAAAAAAAGAAAAAGAAATCATAACAGTTAAATATACACAAAACATTCCCTTTCCAGAAGGTAGAAAATCGATTGAAGAACAATATAACATTTCTAGTCCGACCTCTTACGCATCTATTCTCAAAACAACAGCAACACACTATGAATGCAGGGATGCAAGTACGCAATAAGAACCACAGCCAGAAATTCAAAATACAAAGAATACTTCCTCAGTATCAAATGCTTTTCACCTAATCAAACTTTTTCATTTAAATCAAACACAAAATCGGCAAGCTCTGGCAATGCCAAGAGCATGTCAAATTCTCAGAATTGGAAAGCGGGTTCATCTAAGACTGTGAAGTCTAATACTCTCCAACTAGGGAGCCCAAGGAGCAGCCAAAGGTGTCTAACGGCCCTATTGAGCTGCATAACAAGTTCGAACAGCTCATGGACATTTCAGAGCCAGCAGCTGCACTGCCACTTCCATCCTTTCCTGAAAAGTTAGTTGAGGTGCCACTTCAGCTGACTTCTTCCAGGGAGGAGGATTCATCAGTGGAGATGTCGCTGCTTGAGTCTCCTTTTCGAACTTGTCCTAGCTTATATTGATATTAACAATCTGATAAAGTTTCGTAAAGATCAGATGAACAATGAAGCCCCTATCGTCTTAACGAGGCAAAATATAGCATTTATAACTAAATGAAGGGCCATAACTCCGCTGTTACTGGTCCTATCAGGCTGTTTTTCCAACTTGTTCGAGCTTTCAATGGCATTAATAATCTGATAAAGTTTGGTAAAGATCGGATGAACAATGAAGCCCCTATCGTCTTAACGAGGCAAAATATAGCATTTTTAACTAAATCAAGGGCCATAACTCCGCTGTTACTGGTCCGATATGATCCGATATGAATGTTTTTCGAACTTGTCCCAGCTTTCATTGATATTAACAATCTGATAAAGTTTGGTAAATATCATATGCACAATGAAGCCCCTATCGTCTTAACGAGGCAAAATATAGCATTTTTAACTAAATCAAGGGCCATACTCCGCTGTTACTAGTCCGATATGGCTGGTTTTCGAACTTGTCTGAGCTTTCATTGATATTAACAATCTGATAAAGTTTGGTAAAGATCAGATGAACAATGAAGCCCCTAACTAAAGAAGTTCGGTAAAGATCCGATGAAAATGAAGGCCCTACCGTATTAACGAGGCAAAATATAGCATTTTTTACTAAATCAAGAGCAATAACTCCTCTGTTACTGGTCCGACTGGTCCAACCAGGTGGGAAGCAGAGTGGTTTTTAGCTCCGCCGTCCACTTATCATAGCAACACATGGCAACGGAAAGTAGTACGTCATTTTCCGTCAACGTAAAAAAAAAGTGAAACGGCCGCCTTTTCTTTTTTTTTAAACGCGTAATCTGGAAGATTGTAACAAGTTTATATGATTAAAATTTCAGTTCCCCTTTAAGTTTCGTCATCTTCAGCTGTATTGACTTTTAGATGCTTTACTGCGCGAGAAATTGCGAGATTCACCCATTTAAAATTTCGAAGCGAGGGGAAATAACTCGTAAGAGATGCCTTTGTTAAAATTCGTTTAAAAATGGCAACACTTGTGTTCTTTTCTATTGAAATACAAGGAGATACTACAAATATGTTGTTTAAGCTTAAATAGTACATGATGTGTACTACATGTTAAGAACATTATGGTATTTCTTTATCAAAATTACACGCTAAAACGATAGAATTTTCGACTCGGCACTGTCGGTCAAAAAATATAACGAGTGTCACTGTCAGTCATTGAACGTCTACAGGTGCGTATTCGGTATTCGGTGAAGGGGCTCACGCTAAAGTCTGAAAAGTAGTCTGTAGCCTATATTTAAAAAGGTTGACCGCTGTTCAACTTCTCGGTGTGCATTTTGATGGCCAATCTGGAATGATGGTGGCCACCCGTTGGTGTGTTAATGTTTTTTTTTGTTTTTTTTTATTGGCGAACAACACCATATGCAGCCATATTTAAAATCTAAATACTAAAACAAAGCTGCAGTCCAATTTATTTGGTTATCCCTCACCGGCCCCTCCTGCCCGTCACCACCACCATCACTCACCCCACCCATAAACAAAATAAAAAGGCGGATCTGGTCAGGGTAGGTGTCTCATTGGAATCTGGGGAAACGCCCTACTCCTACTTTTGCTTATTAAACATGCTCGGAGAATAGACTTCGATATAGGAGGATTTATGTCCCCTTACGATGGACGAGGCTAATTGGAAGTGACAAACACACTGAGGAAACTCAGTGGCACCGTTGAGTCTTGAACCCGGATCCTGTGCTTTTAAGTGCACCGCACTGTCCACTACAGTCTACACTGACACTTGACAAAACAAATATAACGGCTTAAATTATCCATGAACACTTTCTTCGCCTTCTCACAGTGCTGTTTGCTTATTTCCAAGGTTAGGTTGCAGGTTAGGCTGATGAATAGGGCATAACTCTGCCAAAAAGAAGGTCAGAGGTATTGCACATGTGTAACAACATTCCTTGAGATGAAGATGTGTGTGAAGTTGCATGAACATAATTAAAATACTTTTCAATTGATGGCCAGTGTTAAGTTGCAGGTTAAAGCATGACGGATGGACGACGGACAAAGTGATCGATAAGTGTCTGCCATCCTAAGCAGTTGACACAAAAATAAGTGTTCTCATGTAAATATATCCGTCATGCGGATATTTTTTATGCACTCTTCAACCCGATGAATTTTACTTAATCCAGGCTAGACCAGTGACATTTGCTTTATCAGACGAGTACCGCTAAGTACAGCAAAATGTTTCGAGATGCTAATTTCAGTGCTTGATGTACTCTTCAAGATTGCCATCATCGGCCCATGTGTCACTTTAATTACAAAAGATCTATTTCAAAAGCTTGAATAACCAATAAATAGATTAAAATGACCTTGTGTTCCCAAAAGGCAGTTTTTCAGTTTCAGATACACGACTGTACGCAAATGGAAACTTTTTTTTTTACATAGATCCAACTCCGAACCAAAGAATAAATAATACAATATTTTATTTATTTATATATTTATAAACTTAACATCTATTAAATACTACAATAATAAAATTTACTTCATACTTACAACAAAAAAATCAATCGTCATATATGGCCTAAAATATGTTAAAATGATATTAAACACCAAAAGTTTTTTTTAATGTGAGCAGTATGACATTGTATACATTTGGTGTTTTTTAACAGCTTTACACATTATATAGTGAGTTTCTGTGAGGTATAATTATGTTCACTTTTTCATTCTTTAAACAAATAACGTCTGCTCAGTCCTCGGGATTGCCTAATTGAAGTCACCATCATGATCAGGCGAACACATCTCAAGCGGGATACGCAGTAACAAGTATACACTGTAACGCATAAGGCCGAAGAAAAATTAACCGCGTTTCTGATTTGGCCTAATTAAATTAATATATTTCCTGGAGTTTAGAATCTTGCGATCACATTAAAGTCAACTTTTTTGGTTAAATCCATGTCTTTCAGGGTTGCATTGGTATTTGAAGAACGAAGGGCATCTGGAAACCAGATGATGTGTCTCTAAAATGAACAAAACAAGTTGTTAAAAAGGATGGTGGTGAAAAATATATAAGCCATATGATATATGCACGGAATTTCACATGAATCGACAGAGTGTCCTGTTATTTTTAAAGGAAATTTAACTTGGGCTGTCGTATATACCGTATTTCCTCTAACAGTAGCTCCCAGGCGCTATGGAAAGTGCGAAGAGAGGCACTACTAGTAGGATACAAATTTTCAATATATTTCACCTCCTTTACCCCCCCCCCCCCCCCCCCCCCCCCCCCACGACTGTTTCCTTATAGAATTACTGTACGGCGATCTTTTAATGTTACACCGGTATTGACTAAACCTAAACCTGACAATGTACTGAGTATATTACTGTTATCACTCTGCATCTATATGATACACATTTCCGTCAAACTCCTGTAATCAAATCCATTAGCGGTAAAAACAGTGTATGTTTTATTTAGGGACTTTTAATTTAATCAAATCCATTTTTGAAGACGGTACGGTTTCTTAAAACAGTTGGGGCGCTTCTATTGGGGAAGGCGCTTCTAATAGAGGAAATACGGTATTAATATATAGGTAAATTGACATCATAGAGAAATGTGAATA